>PVJX010002035.1:0-140677 GCA_004027295.1 Dolichotis patagonum | reverse complement strand
ATGTCATCTGCAAATAATGATAATTTAACTTCCTCTTTTCCTATCTTTACTCCTTTTATTTCTCTTTCCTGTCTTATTGCTCTGGCTAGTATTTCCAGTACTATGTTGAATAGCAGTGATGATAATGGACATCCTTGTCTTGTGCCTGATTTTAAGGTAAAGGCTTTCAGTTTTTGACCATTTAATATGATGCTGGCTGTTGGTTTGTCATAGATGGCCTTTATCATATTGAGGTAAAGACCTTCTATTCCCATTCTCTGTAAGGTTCTTATCATGAATGAGTGTTGGACCTTATCAAAAGCTTTTTCTGCATCTATAGAGATGATCATGTGGTTCTTGCTTTTGGCTCTATTGATATGGTGAATTACATTTATTGATTTGTGTATGTTGAACCATCCCTGCATTCCTGGGATGAATCCTGCTTGGTCATGGTATATAATCTTGTTGATGATTTGCTGCATCCTGTTTGCCAATATTTTATTGAGAATTTTTGCATCTATGTTCATTAGGGAGATTGGCCTATAGTTCTCTTTTTCAGTGGGGTCTTTCTCTGGTTTTGGTACTAGAGTAATATTTTCTTCCAGGAATGACTTAGGAAGAATTGCTTCCCTTTCGATTTCATTGAAAAGTTTGAGGAGTGTTGGAATTAAATCTTCGTATTTCTTGTAGAATTCTGCAGTGAATCCATCTGGGCCTGGAGCCCAGGTCGCCAGCTCTGCACAAATGCACCTTGGGGTGGCAGGACTCACCTCGCAGGGTCCTAACTCCCCTCTTCAGGCTCTTGGCTCCCTAAATTGTAAGGCGGATGCTGGGCCTGGGGAACTGGAGCCCTCAGAAACTCGGGGCCCCAGTCCTTTGCCCTAGGGAGCAGGAAAGATCTCCCGGGGCGGCCATTAGTCACCCAGCTCAACCTCTGCCTCCCCGAACTGAGAGAAGGTCACTGGGTGTGCTGTACTAAGGTGGCGGAGCTTCCGGGACTCGGTCCAGTGTACCGGTAGCTAGCCAAAAGCTCGATTTCCAGGGGCCCAGGTCCGGCTTGATGTTTTTCAATTCTCTATGTATTCTGGATATAATTCCTTTGTCTGAGGGGTTGCTGGCTAAAATTCTTTCCCATTCTGTCGGTTTTCTTTTCACTGTATTGGTGATTTCTTTTGAAGTACAAAAACTTTTTAGTAATATGAGATCCCAGTTGTTGATTCTTTGAAGTGTTTCCCATGCAGTTTGCGTTTTGTTCATGAATTCTCTGCCTACCCCTATGTCTCCAAGACTTCTACCTACCTTGTCTTCTAATAGATTTAGTGTTTCGGTTTTAATGTTAAGTCTTTGATCCATTTAGACTTTACTTTTGTGCATGGAGATATGCATGGATCTAGTTTCAGTCTTCTGCATGTGGAAAGCCAATTTTTCCAACATCATTTATTAAAGAGGCTATCCTTCCTCCAGTGAACATGTTTAGCCCCTTTGTCAAATATCAGGTGGCTGAGTATCTTTGTACCTATACTTGCATCTTCTAATCTGTTCCATTGGTCCTAAGGTCTATTTCTTTGCCAGTACCATGCTGATTTATCACTGTGGCTTTGTAGTACAATTTCAAGTCAGGAATTGAGATGCCTCCTGCCTTGTCCTTATTGCCCTGAATTGCCTTTGCTATTCTAGGTTTCTTCTGGTTCCAAATGAATCTTAGGATTGTTTTCACTAGATCTGTGAGGTATATCAATGGTATTTTGATTGGGATTGTGTTAAATCTGTATAACAGTTTTGAGAGGATGGCCATTTTCACAATGTTGGTTCTTCCTAGCCAAGAGCAAGGAATATGCTTTCATTTTCTAATATCCTCTTTAACCTTCTTTTTAGCATATAATATAGTATGTATTTCAGTATATATAGTATACTGCATATAGTATACTATATTATACATTCAGTATAATATTATATTATATAGTATACTGAATATAGTATACTATATTATACTTTCAGTATAATATAGAATATAGTACAATTTTCAGCATATAGGTCTTTTACATTCTTAGTTAGGTTGACTCCTAAGTATTTCATTTTTTTAGAAGTTATTGTGAAGGGCGATATTTCCATTATTTCTCTCTCAGTGAGTTTCTTGCTTGTGTACAGGAATGCTATTGATTTTTGAGCATTGGCTTTGTAGCCAGCTACACTGCTGAATTTGTATATTATCTCTAGGAGTCTTTTAATGGAGTTTTTTGGGACTTCTATACAGAGTATAATGTCATCTGCAAATAGTGATAATTTAACTTCTTCCTTTCCTATCTTTATTCCTTTTATTTCTTTCTCTTGTCTGATTGCCTTAGCTAGTGTTTCCAGAACTATATTGAAAAGGAGTGGTGATAATGGACATCCTTGTCTTGTTCCTGATTTTAAAGTGAAAGCTTTCAGTTTTTGTACATGTAGTATAATATTGGCTGTTGGTTTGTCATAGATGGCCTTTATAAGGTTGAGGTAGATACCATGTGTTCTGAGTTTCTGAAGGGTTTTTATCATGAACATGTGTTGGACTTTATTGAAAGCTTTTTCTGCAGCTATTGAGATGACCATGTGGTTTTTGTTTTTGGCTCTGTTGATGTGGTAATATTACATTTATTGATTTGCATATGTTATACCATCCCTGCATTCCTGGAATGAACCCCACTTGGTCATGACGTATAATCTTCTTGATGTTTTGCTGCATTCTATTTGCCAGTATTTTATTGAGAATCTTTGTGTCTGTGTTCATTAGTGAGATGGGCCTATAGTTCTCCTTTTTGTTTGGGTCTTTTTCTGGTTTTGGTATCAGAGTAATACTTGCCTCCAGGAATGATTTAGGGAGGATTACTTTCTTTTGAATTTCATTGAAGAGTTTAAGGAGTATTGGCATCAAATCTTCTCTAAGTTTCTTGTAGAATTCAGCCGTGAATCCATCAGGAGCTGGGCTTTTCTTTGTTGGTAAGTTTTTTATTATGTTTCAATTTCAATAGCTGATATTGGGTTATTCAAAATTGCTGTATCTTCTTGGTTGAGCTTTGGTAGTTCATATGTTTCTAGAAATCTGTCCTTTTCCTCTGTGTTTTCCTCTCTATGTGAGTAGAGATTTTCAAAGTAGGTATTTATGATCTTTTGAATTTCCATGGGATCTGTAGTGATTTCCCCCTTTTCAGTCCTTATTGCATGAATTTGGGTTTTTTCTTTCTTTTTCTTTATAAGGTTAGCTAGAGGTTTGTCAATTCTGTTTATTCTCTCAAAAAACCAGCTTTTTGATTCATTAATTCTTTGTATTTTTTTTAGTTTCAATTGCATTGATTTCTGCTCTTTTCTTTACTATTTCCTCTCTTCTACAAACTTTGGGTTTAACTTGCTGTTCTTTTTCTAGACACTTGAGATGAAGCATTAGGTTGTTTGTGCTTTTTCTGCTTTCTTGATATGACAATTTGTGGCCATATATTTCCCTCTTAAGACCACTTTCATTGCATCCCAGAAAAGTCTGCTATGATTCCAATGGGCTTTCCTCAATAGGTGACTTTTGTCTTTTCTCTAACAGCTTGTAATATTCTATTTTTATGTTGTATGTCTAAGATCTTAATTATTATGTGTCTGGGTGTAGATTTATGTTGATTGTGACTGACGTTCTATTGCCTCACTTTTCTGCATATCAGATTTTTTCCTCATGTTTTGGAAATTTTCTCCTATTATTTCTGTGTATATTTTAGTTATGTTGTTTGTATTGACTCCAGCATCTTCACTAATGCCTATTAATCTTATATTGTTGCTCTTGGCATCATCTTGAAGCTTCTGGATTGTCATCTCATGTTGCCTTGTTATTTTTAAAAGTTCTATCCTTTCATGATCATTAATTGCAATCCTGTCCTCAAGGTCCAAAATGCTATCCTCAGCTTCATTTAACCTATTTTGCATGATTTGAATAGAATTTTTTGTTTCTTGGATGTCTCTTGAAGTTTGCTTCATGAATTCTGCTTGTTTTATATATTGTTCATTCAAGGTTTCAATCAGTTTCCCATGCTTCTGTACTTTTTTCTCTGTTTCTTCTTTAGCTGCACTCAGCAACTCCTTTACTAAGGTTGCTACTTTTATCTTTACATGGGAGAGCACTTCTAATTTTATTTCCTCTGTGGCCTTATGGAGTTGTTTTTTATTTCATTCGCTATCTTTTCAGATATTTCCAGTGTGCTACTTTTGGAGTTCTCTAATTCAGTGTCTCCTGTACTTGCTCCTGTTGGACTAGATGTTTGAGATTCCATTTGCTTTTCATTTTGCCATTTTCCCCTTTCTAGTTAGTGTTTGGCCCTTCTGACCCACTAGTGTCAACTGCTAGTAGTGTGTATCTTAGTGTCCTACTGTAAGGTTGATGTTTTTCCAATTGCTGGGTCCCACAATGAATAGGTGGGCCAGTCACCTGACTCCCTGCTGCAGGGCCTGTTGGGTGAATCCTATATTCTTCCTGGGCTGACAAACCTAGTAGTATTAATGTAGGTCAACTTTTATTTCCTGCTAGTACTTTATCTTCAGGTTATTCCAGGTCATCAAATCTCCCTGTCTATAGGGTTTGTATCACCTGAGGCCCTACTGTGTCCCTATTGTGTGCCTGTGTGTCTCATAAGCTCTTTTGATTTTCTTCAAGTTGGGGGAGTCCTTCTCGGCCATACTCCTCACTCATCCTGATGTTTTCTGTGTGTAGGAAGGGGTCACCCTCACTCTTATCAGACTTACCAAGATCTTACAGTTAGTTGGAGGGAGCTTTACTACTGACCCTATTAAGCCACTGCACACCTCTATTTAAGGGGCATACTCACCACACTGACTGGAGCCAGCTGAGATCTTCTGTTTTGGTGGGGCAGTCACTTAATCTCCCTTCAAGCTAGCACAGATAATCCACTGTAGTTCAAGGTTCCTCTGGGAGCAGAGTTTCAAGTTTGCCCTGTGAGCTGGGATACTGCAGAGGCATGCGTGGCCAGGGCCCAGGGGTGGATTATGGGCCCTGCTTGCTGCTTGGAGTTCACTAAGCATAGTGCAGTTAGGCCCGCTGGTCCCTCTGGTGCATCCTGGGGGGGCCTCAGACACCAGGCAAGTCTTGCTGTTTGAATGTCCACTTTGTATGCTTTACTTTTGTAACTTGAACAACTATTTCTAAGAGGACAATATGTAATTTATCAACTAGTGATTTCTTACTATTTTTTTAAATTATGTATTATTTCTACCCTTTCTCTGTTTTTTTATTTAAATAAAACTTTTTAAAAATTCCCATCTTAAACCTAAGTCACTTATGAAGAAACAAGATACAGTTTTATTAAATCTGGAAAAAAAAGAAAAGATGCTCAGAATCATCCTTGATTTTTAGTATTGTTCTAAACTGTAGCCTTGATAATAAGCCATAAGATCAGAGATAGTGAGATTCAAACTCATAATCATTTACAGATTATATATCTACTAGAAAAAAAGAATGAATCTACCAAATTCTATCTATCTGTATTCATTAAATTCACAAAAATAGCAGATAAGCAGCTTTTTTATACAATGATAAGTAAGATAGTGAAAAGTCACATTCAAAAGATCTATATAAAATATCAGAACAACATTAAACAGAAATGTGACTATATTAAAAAAGAATATGTTACTGAAAGGCAAAAAAAAATTAGAACATTTTAACATTCATATACAATTTTACTGAAATGTTAAATAGTCTCCAAATATTTGTAGAGGTAAAAATTAACTTCATTCAATAGCATGAAATTAAATTTGCTTTTTAATCTCATTTTAGAATTTGGGAGTGATTCTAAGGTTTGTTAAAAAAAAACACTAGATGGGGGACCAGCTAGCCCAGCCCTCACCAACCTTCCAGCCACCATTGGGGACCAGAAGCCTGCATGGGCCAGGAGCACCAGCGAGCCAAACCCTCACGTGCCTGCCACCTTTGGGGGAGTCTGGGTGAGCTTCACATGACTGAAGAAGCCTGCCCCACACTTCACTGCCTCCCTGGGAACCTAGGTTAGGAGGAACACAGGTGCCTGGTCCGTTCCCCTACACTGTGGATGGGTAGCCAACTTGGGAAGTGCTGGGACCCCACAACTGGTTCACCCAGAAAAACCCAGAAAAATGTCAAGACAGAGAAGCAAAAAGGCAACCTCAGACCTCCAGCCCACACAGAACAAATCTGGGAGACATAGAAATGGAATAAATTGGAAGACACACACCTGAAGTTCTGAAAGGATAGCAATTAAAATAAAGAAGCAACTTCATGAGGCTGTAAAAGTAATAAGGTCAGATATATATCTCATATAAAAGAAGAAATGACAAAAATAATTAAAGAATTGCTGAGCATATCTAAAGAAGACAGAGATAAAAAAGGAGCATAGGAAAATAATGGAAATCTAGAATGAACAATACAGAAAAGAATTACAATGCATGAAACAGATTCAAAGAGATATCCAGGAAACTAAAAATTCCACTGAAAGCTGGCAAAACTGTTTGAAAGAAACTGAAGATAGACTTTCAGACATTGAAGACAGGATGGCAGCTAGCAATCATGAGAGAAAAGATCTCTTAAAAACAACAAGGAATGAGAAAAGGACAATTCAACAGCTATAAGATAATGTAAAGAAAAATAATGTAAGATTTATGGGTGTGAGCAAAAAAGCAGGGATCAACCCAAATGACATAAAAAGACTTATTTCAGAAATAATGGCGAAAGCTTCTCAAGCGAAACAAGGACCTGACATACAGATAAGTGAGGCATATACAACTCCAACTAACCATAACCAAAATAAATCCACACCCAGACATACAATAATCAAGATCCCAGAAATTCAGCACAAGAATAGAATATTAAAGGCTGTTAGAGAAAAAAACAGTCACCTATAAAGGAAAACCCATCAGAATCTCAGCAGACTTCTAAACACAAGCCATCAAGTTAAGAAGAGCTTGGAGTAAAGTATTTTAAGTCCTGAAAGAAAACAACTTCCAACCCATATTGATGTACCCTGCAGAACTATCTTTCATAATTAATGGAGAAATAAGATACTTCCATGGTAAAGAACAACTGAAGGAATTTATGACCATGGAAACAAGCCCTACAAAGAGTGCCAAAGAATATTTTAGAGAGAGAGAAAAATGACCATGGTTGCATGAGCACCAGCAGAGGGGGACCAGTGAGAGGGCAGGAAATTGAACAGAGGGGAAAAGTTGAGGGCCAATAGCAGAAGGAGAGCATGGTAGAGATGAGCCAGTGCGTGTCAATCACATGTAGTTGGCCTCAGTTCACCAATAAAAAGAAACACAGGCAGAGCAGATTGACAGACAGGATCTCTCCATATGCTGTACATTTCACTCAAGAGGAAATTCATGGACTGAAGGTCAGAGAAGAGGTTATGCTCCATGTGATGAGGATTCAGAAAAAAATTGGTAGCTGGCCCATCAACTGCAGAATGAGTAATAAAGATGTGATATTTTAATACAATGGAAAGCTACTCAGCTATAAAGAGAGATAATCTCAAGGCTCTTTTAGATAAATGGATGCAACTTGAGATCATGAATGAAATGGTTTGGACTCTTAAGGATGAACATCATGTTGTCTCCCTAGTACAAGAACCTGAAAGAGTTAATGGGATCCAAAATGTACAATAAATATTGTGAAAGTGAAAAGGGAGAAAATGTCTATGAAGGGAAGGTAGTAGCCATTGTTAATTGTCTATTGTCTTGTTTTGAAGTCCTATGTCACTTTGGTTTGGTTTGGTTTTATTCTGTTATTTTTGTTTGTTTGATTCTGTTATATCTGATGGGATGAGCAACCATTTTGAAGATAACAAGAGATATTATGGTAGCCATTGTTAATTTTCTGTTATCTTGTAGTCCTGTATCACTTTCATTGTTTTGTTTTGATTATCTTTATTCTGTTTCATCTCGTTTGATTTTATTCTCCTTAAAATTAAAAAAATCAAATCAAATAAAAAACACTAATGACTTGGCATGGTGGTGCATGCCTGTAATCCTAGCAGTGGACAGGCTGAGGCAGGAGGATCAGTGCAAATTCGAGGCCAGCCAGGACAACAAAGTGAGTTCAAGCCAGCCTGAACTGCATAGTGAAACCCTATCTCAAAAGACAAAAAATAAATAAATAAATAATCACTAAAATAAGTTTGAAAATAACACTGGTAGAGAGAAAGTAATTTTAACAGGTTCAAAAATATATTCCAGAGCCTTAAAAGCTAGAACTATGCAAAGATTACTATATAGACAAAGGTGACTTGAACAGATCCTGAAACTTAAAAATTTCTTGTGTTATTGAGGAAGTATCACAGAGCAGTTAAGGAGAAACAGATTAGTCAACTAATTATATAGAAAATTTGACTAATTCCTAAGGAAAAATGAAACAAAATAAAATTTTTTCTTATTTTCTTAATTCATGCCACATACTGAAATAAATTATTCATAGACTTTAAAATACGAAAATAAAAAAGTCATTAAAACTTAAGTATAAGCTAATATATGTAAATGAATACTAACCAGTCTCAGAAGTTATTAATCATAAAAGCAATGAAGATACTTAAGGAGAAAAAAAATTGGTAGATTAGATTGTATAAAAAATTAAAGACATGTTCACCCAGAATGCTACAAATAGGCAATGAAAAAGAAAATAAAATCTTCAACAATTTTGAGCACCAAAGGGGTAATTTTCTTTCCCTGTGAAGGAGTAATCCTAACGGAGAGATATTGAGTCCGCCCATCATTGTTTGTGAATCACAAATTAGGCTCTGATCTTCCTCTTCATCAAAACAGGACAGGAAGTGAGAGCAGGCACATAACTCACACTGCCAAAAAAGTGGCAAACACACCTCTCAGGAAAAATGGCTGTTGTTGCCACAAAATGTTAAAAGAGATCAATTCAGAGAGAAAGACAGTGGTGGAATATTTAGGGACATCAGGCTTCTCCTGCCACTTACCTGCTGGGTGACTTCAGGAAAGTTCCTGTGATGCTCAATAGTATGCTCAATACACATGTTTGTTAATGACAGTAATAATCTTTACTACATAGAATTAAGTAAATGAATTAATATATGTGACGCTCTTAGAACTATGCCCTGCACATAGTAGGCATCAAATACATGCTTGCTGTTACTACACCAAAAAATACAACTGAAGATGTGAGAACGCTGCCAGTGGAATCTCTACTACAACAGAGAACTGCACCTGCACTATCCTAGGTTATCATATCTTACATTAAGTCCTGGCCTTGATTTTCCCTCAGTCTGCATTTCATCTAACCCATCTGCCACTCTGTCTCTGTCAGGGATGGGGAACCTATGGCACACATGCCGCAGTGGGCTGTTTGTATCACTGAAAGCTTTAAAAGGTTTCCATCACTAGTCTATGCTGAAGATACCAGTAAGGACCAAATAGTGATTTTAGAGAAGGTATAAAAACTTCTCATTATGTGCTGTCTTCAAGATAGCACGCAAAAGCTCATAAAATAGACATTTATTGGAGAATATGTCACTCAACTTACAAAAAATAAGATCGAATTTATTATCTTACACTCAGAAGTCATAAGATAGTATGCTGCAAACCAAATGAAGGAGCTCCAAATAAATGACAAAAGTGGAAAGTAGCATTGATGAAAATATCAGAAGTGTTCCAAGACTTTGATTCACTGCCCCCCCCCAAAAAACAAGAGGTAACTAAAGAGGTACAGTTCAGTGTTATTTACCAACACATTATATAGCCAGGTGTGGTAGTACACGCCTATAATCCCAGCACTTCGAAGGCTGAGGCAGGAGGATCACCATGGTTTGAGGCTATCCTGGGCTACATAGTAAGTTCAAAACAATCCTGTACTGCATAGAGAGACCCTGTCTCCAAAGAGAGAGAGAGAGAGAGAGAGAGAGAGAGAGAGAGAGAGAGAGAGAGAAAGAAAAGAAAGGAAGAAAAACACATATATTCAGTGGCATATGGTTATTTAGTGTCTCGTGACAATCCCAAGTCCGACAGACTATAATTTTCTTGAGTAAAGAGAATCTATGGCATTTCTATTATGTGAGAATACAAATAACATTCTGTTATTTCCCAATTTTAGAACGCCATTGTGCCGTCTTTCAGAAACCCAAAGGTGTCATCGTATCCCCGCCCACCTGTGGCAGGCAGCCGGCCACACCAGGGATCTTGTGCCAGTTAAGCTGCCGCCCAGGATTCGTCTTATCTGGAGCACGAGAAGTGAGGTGCACCACTTCTGGGAAATGGAGCTCCAGAATTCAGACAGCTGTGTGTAAAGGTGCGTCTCCACATTGGACAGGTGACACACCCACTCTCTAAATAAAGGCATGCGAGTGAGGCTAGGGCTGTCCTCTGTGCAAATTGTGTTGTAAGCTTATGATAAAAATAGTGTTACTAGAATACGAGTTATGAGGGTTGTTTAAAATGATGGGTTTACAAAATCTAATCACAGGGTATCAGGCAGTGCCCAGGAATTAAAAATAAGAGGAATGTCAGTGCTGAAAATCAGGTAAGTTTTCCGTCAGAAAGTGAAAATTGTTGATGAATTTCTATCTATATAAAGCAAGTGAGACTAATTGATTTTTAATAATAAAATAAGAGTTCTCAGCACTTTGAAAGTTGCATCTGTCACGTTCACAAGAAGATATTTTCAGTTTCCCTGTGATAAGAGCAGAATACTATAAAAAGAGGAATTCAAAACAAAAAAAGAGCCCTCAGAAGTACAAATATCATATCTTTAAGGGAAAAAGCCAGAAAATAAAAACAGTGAAATGGATGTTTTGGATGTATGTTAGTGATCTGAATAAACACTTGAATTCTTACCCCTAAAATGATCCCTGCGTATTGGGCTTGTACTGTTTGTGTCCTCCAAGAGAAATTGCTCAGGTGCAGAATTAATGGGACAATTTTATATACATTTCCAAAGAGAAGGAGAAATTGTGCCCAATATACAAGAATCTGATACAGTGCTTCACAATTCTACTTTCCAGAATAAAATGCAGTAGTATCTACAAAACAAGAAAATAAAATTAATATAAACTTTTATTTGCAAACCTAGTCAAGCTGTGATTTAAGTTGAAAACTTAAGGGATTCTTTTAGCTTTTCAGTTAATATGCCACTATGCATCTTGGCAAGGAAAAATTCTCCAGATATAAATGCCTCTCAGAAAAAAATAAATTTAATAAAATTTTAAAGCAAGAAGATATGAGATACAATGAAATCCATTTACATATACCCACCTGCAGGTTACACAATACCTCATACAACATAACTTAAAGGATATGTTAGATTATATCGTAAGAATTTTACTGTAGCTCATGTGTCTTGGCATAATGTTAGTACGATTAATTATTTGTGGTGTAAAGTTTCCCACTGGCTTTAATTTGTTGTTTGTTTTGGCAGTACATACTAAATAATTCTTTTTGATAGACTCATTTTCAAGCAAGATTTCTTTTTGTTGCAGTTAACATTTTTTTCTGTTTATTTGTTTTATTCAAAAATATTTACTAAGCTCTAATTATATGCCAGGCACTAAAGAAGGCAGTGCAATAAGATGTATCCTGACCTTCAAAAAACTTACATTTTATTGGAGGAAAAAACTCAACTTCAAAATGACATGTTGAGTTTTATCATTGGAGAGTAGAGAGAACTGTGAGAACGTGGGGAGTTGGTACCCTAAATGGACCAGAAGAGTCAGAGATAGCTTTCCAAACTGAGAATTAAACAATAAGTAGTGGTTATGCAGGTAAAGAGAGATGAGGGCATTAACTGAGACACCTAAGAGAACATACCCACGCCCCGGTGAGAAAGAAGAGCATGGGCAACCCACTCAGGATCCCGCCTGAAAATTCGGGAGCTGTTGTTCTCCTCTCCTTATTTCCAACAAAACTTTCTCAAACAAACAAAACAAAACAAAACAAAACAGACCATGGAACTTTGGGGGCCTGACAGTAGTCAACGTAGAGAATACGAGAATGAGTTCCAGTAAGGAAACTGTAAGAAATGAGGCTAAGAAGTGCTGATGCAGTAAGAGGCTCCTAAGTCAGGCTAAGGTAACTCACTGGATGGCAGTGTCTTTAAATCAGTCACTGGGATATTAAAAGTTAGTCACAAAGTATTAATGTAATCTTATTCTTAAATGACTTAGTATGCAACAGAACATTAATTGATCTGTGTATTTTTTGGAGCAGACATAGAGCCTCCTCAAATCAACTGTCCTAAGGACATAGAAGCTAAGACTCAGAAACAGCAAGATTCTGCTAACATTACCTGGCAAATCCCAGCACCTAAAGACAACTCGGGTGAAAAGGTAAGGTTCGTGGAAATATTTGCAATCTTTTACAGATGAGTACTAAACATAGTGCAAATATATGTGATCTTGAAGATTTATTATACTTTGATAATTATAACAAAGTATTCTCCATATACTCATAAATGTTAAGGCCTCACTTGGTAGAAAAATGATCTCAGACTGAAGTTTTTAACTAGAAATTTCAGATGAAAATCTCTACAATGGAAACCTCTCATTATATGGATTTGTTGTACTGCGGTTTCCACTAAGATTACTTGATTGAAAATGCTGCACCCCTTATTAGAATTTGAAGATCTTCTAAGAAAGAAAGATACCCTGGTTGTGTACAGCTGCCTCAGCATTCAAGAAGCTGAGGCAGGAGGATATGGTAAGCTTGAGGCCATCCTGGGCTACGTAGTGAGTTCAAGGCCCGCCTGATCTACATGGTAAAAACCTGTCTCAAAAAACCAAAAAAGAAAGAGAGAATGAAAGAAAGAAAAGAAAGAAAGAGAGAGAAAGAAAGAAGAAATAGGATGAAAGGAAAGAAAGAAAAGAGATATGGAATCAATCCGAGTTACTTGGAGTTGTTATCTGTGCTTCTCCCAACCAGAACCTACTATTTTGCCATTCATTCCTTGGGCACAACTCGTGCATTATACCCAGTACCTGACTCCAAATTCACCAGTATAGTCATCTACATTTTTGTCACTAGACTCAAATATTTCAACTTCTACAACAAAGGATGGCTAGAAGAATATTGAGAATTCGCTGTGGATGTGTAATCCAGGATGTGCGTTCATTTTAGAAAAGCTCCGCACTGGTGACAGGAGTAGTTATGGGAGGCAGATCTTCCAAGGTGACATTGCCTGCTTTAGCTTATAGGCTTCCGCGAACTCTGCATGCTCAGGGAAGACCAAGCAACAGCCTGAGAATCCATGGCTCATCCTTCTCTGTGCATCTTTTTAAAGCCAGTCATTTTAGTGTTTCACCCGATTGTGTTTCTGTGCTGGGAAACCCATGCAGACTGGTTATCTGGCGCTGATAACCTTTATCAAATACTGGCTCTTTCATAGCTGAGTAAAAAGGCTGATTTTACTGCTGTCACATGCTCCGCAGATAGCCGAGTGAGGAATTGGTCAATAGAGAGGAACAAGGTGAGTGAGTTGGCCTCGGCTTTCCCGCTGTGAATCTCTTAGATTGAACTCCTGTTTCTGGGCTCTAAGTAGATATGACAGTGTCAGTTTGTTTGTCTTGAACCATTAAACTCAGACAGCCATTGAGTTCACACAAGCAGAAAGCCAGTTTACAAAATCACTCATAGTCATTAGATGGGACATCTCTCCCTGAGAGAGAGGAATTTCAGATTCTGCTGTAGCCACGGTTTTAATGTTCCTCGAGTCCACGGAACTTGGCGTTTTCTTACCCTGTCCCTTTTCCTGGCTCGCCTCACTTGGTCAGCGTCACACGGCAGAGAAAGCCATCTGCAGATGGTCAGCCTGGTTGCTGACCATCTGGAGGGTGGTTTCTTGCATGCTTCGAACAAACCTGTTTTAAAAGCACTTTGCAAAAAGTAGGTTACCTAAAATCATTTACTGTTTCCTTGAAATGTGTGCGTATCCGTGTCACGGATAATGAAGATTATAATCTCCAGGTTAGGAATCTTAAAAGAGCCACTTAGCCTGAATGGGAAACATGAAACTCTTTTTAAACACATACCTCCAAGGAAGACAGTGCGATGGAGAGGAAAGAAACCATAGCCTCCCACGTACACTTACTTGGGAGGCAGCGATAAGGAGAAGTGTTTTAAGTGAAAGATCTCCACGGATGACTTTAAACTCATTTACACAAGTGTGTCTTTGTAGAACACATGAACACACAGATTAAAAACATGTCTCTTGCCGAAGTCTCCAGTAAGACGCTGCCTGTGATTCTTGGCATTCACTTAGCTACGTGATGAATATACAGAACAGGTCTGCAAAAACTGTTCTCTAAATAATCCCACATCTATGAAACATCAAGTTGGTCGTATGAAGTTAGAGTGCAGTATTTGTAGATTTTGTGTTGAAAGTGTTTGGAAAGCCGTCATAAATTTTTATATTTACAAAAGCATAGATACCATATAAGTCCTCAGTGGTATTTATCAACATAGTAGTTCTAGGTGCTGCTGTGTAATTCTTTTTCAGTGACCCTCCTTGGCTCTCTGGAATCTTTCTGGCTGTCACGTTAACCATTGTCACCTGTGCTCTGCTGCTGTGTGTGCACAGAGACATCTCCGCGGTCGGGTTCTCCTGTGCATCTGAAGCTTTTCTTTCTTAGGACTTGGGGCTGCCAGTTTATGCTTTCTTGGTCTTACAGACAAAGACCCTGTCTGTGGCCCCACAGACAGAAAATTGACAGAAATTAAAACCTGAGAAAGAGCCATACTTAGGGAATGGGTAGATGAGACTCACTGTGAGGAGATGTTAGGGAAGGGAAATAACTAGAAAAGGATGCCATCACGGAGCTAAGAAAGCTCTGCATTCCAAACAGTTGGTCACCTATGTCATATACTGGACTACCACTGAGTTCCATCAGACTGAAAGATACAGATTAGATTCAGAATCCAGAAACTGAATGCTGACCTTAATATCATCTGTTTTAACACAGTATGTGGACAACAGATCACAGTTGGTTAAGGAATGTAGAATTCTCTTCAAAGAAACTAGCTGTGAAGAAGAGAAAGATGACAATTCCTGTAGAATGAGGGATGTGGTTTGTTTTCTAACATAAAAGATGCTCAGGCATGATTAATCGGCGACAGAGTCGACCTACTGGAGACAAAAACATGATCATGGAGGAGCGAAAACTAATGGAATCCGGTCCTTCTCAAAGCAGAGAGGAGGGAGACCAGAGGATAGGGAAAGTTCAAGTTGGACTTGAGAAAAGCAATGTCTTTCATGTTCATTGTAGGGGAAAAATAGGAACAAAGGCAAATTGGGTGGTGACAAGAGGTTGAGGGATCTTTTTACTTGATGGTTTTCTTTTTTCCAAGACTATAGAAATTTAATAAACAAAATATTCTAGTAGTGAATGTTGAATGGTTAAAACCATTTGTGAATCAAAACCACTGTAAATCATTGAAAAAATGAGCACAGGTATCTAAGGCCACCAATCATCAAATCCTGATAGAAATTATGAATAGAATACAAAAACAAGGATACAGATTGGAGGAAGATGCTGAGAATCAATTTAGAATTTATCAGATTTTGTGGAGTGGGAAATGCTGGACCAACAAAATACCCTTACTTTTAGGCTAAAAAGAAGGAAGATGGTATGAGCCCTGCATGTTGGTAACATTCTTGGCCAGCAGGGCAAACAGCCTGAACTCAGGTGCCCATTTCTTCTGAAGATTCTGGGAGACAATCTATTCTTTGTGTTTTTTAGCTTCTAGAGGCCACCACATTTCTTGGGTTGTGGATGCATCACTTTGCTGTCTGTCTCCAGCACTACATCGTCTTCTCTCTCTGACTCCTATCTCCTTTTTATAATGAGCTTTGTAGTTACATTGAGTCCAACCACACCATTCTGAATAATCTCCACATTCTATGATTCTTAGTCATATGTGCTACGCACCTTTGCCCTGTAAGGCAACATAGTCATGGGTTCCAGGGATTACGACACAAGCATCTTTGGGGTACCATTATTCAGAGCTACAAAGTGGAGAATCTTGGATGTTCCTAAAGGTAATAAAACATAAATGGAGAGAACTCGTGGAGTTGGAGAAGCTAAATACACAGGGAAAGGAGGAGACAATATTGTGTATGCCTCCTTATCAGAAAATAGTGAATTGAAGTGACTAACCAGAGTGAGTTTGAGGACTGAAAAAGTCATTCTGAGTAGGTCAGAGAAATAATAGGACTACTTGGTAGTACCGTGGTTAGTAGCAAACCAGAGAAGATAGTATGATTAGGGAATAGTATGAGAGGCCTTTTTGAGTTTGGTGGTCATAAATTTTTAGACAGATTACTCTGCACTGTAGTGTGAATTTCTTTTTCTTTCTTTTCTTTTTAACTTACTGAAAGATTTTTAAATTTTATTTAAAGCAAAAACAAAACATTAAAAAAAGGGTAGCAACAATACAGAATTCCAAGAAAAAAAAAAAGAACAAAAAAACACTAAGAAATCACTACCTGATAAATTACTGAATTTAAAATTCTTTATAAATTTTTCAGTGTATGAAGTTTTTCAGTGTATGATTCTCTGGTACATGAAAAAATGGAAGATTAAGTTTCTCTAGAATACAGAATACTAAAAAAAAAACCAGAGAGGCAAGGCATTTTAGATTATTAGCCAAAAAAAAACTTCGTTGTAATAATAGATCATGAAATGTGAATTCAAAACAGAATAATAATGGAATAGAAGGAAAGAACTAATGAGATTGCTGTAAATATCATCATACTAGGTCTTTGCTTTTATGTCCAATTATTTCCTAAGACAATGTCCAAAAAAGGGAAATTTCTCAGTGGAAAAATAGGATGCTAAGTCGCATGTATGATGTGATCAAAACTATAATTGTGTGACTAATTTTGAACCAGCATTAGTAGAAAATAACTGTTTTTCCCTCGTCACATGCTTTTGTTACTTTGGGATATGCAAACAGTTTTTCTCTGTAATTAAACCCACTTTCGTGGATTAAAAAGAAGAATTTTACTATCTAAATAAAAGCTTGAAACTTGTGTCTCCTTCAAAGATTTTTTTTTCTCCTGCTTCTCACAGCTGGCCTGAGTGACTTGGGCAGGAGGAGTGGTGGACACTCTTTTACTTCTTCTATGCCCCTCCATCCCTGCTGCAGGCATCTTTAGTGTCAATGCCTATGTGATAAGCACAGTAATGTCCACCGCTAAGATACCCTTGCCCTATTTCCCAGAACCTGTGAATATGTTTGCTCATGCGGCAAAGGAACTTCACAGATACAAGATTTCGAGATGGGAAGATGAGCCTTTATTATCCAAGTCAATCCAGTTTAATTATCTTAGTCCTTAAAAGAGGAGTATAGGATTAGAGAAAGGTGGAAACAGAAGGCTCTGCTGGGCACTGTCAGTTTTAGCAGCTGTAGGGAGGGCCATTCGGCAGTCTGTAAAAGCTGGAAAAGTAAAGGAAAAAGATTCAGCTTGGTTAATGTCTTCATTTTAATCCTGTAAGACATCAATATCTCTCCACTATAGGACTGTTACATTAAACTTTTGTTTTGAAAAACTGCAAAATTTATAAGAATTTATTATGATAACAATAGGAAACTAACACAGCTGGGAAAAGAGTATTTTTGAGGATGGTTTCGAGTCTTTCATTTAGCTAATGCTTGTTTTTTTTCTCTAAACAATATTTTGTAAACAATGCTATGGTTTTCCCTGTACTTCTAATGCACTCTGAGATGCAAATATTGGCTTTCTCATCTGGTTCATATATGGATTCTGCAGAAGACCTCACAGGGGCACACCCTCTGCCCCACACAGTTCACTGCTGTGGAGATGCAAACTCCCTCTGCTCCAGGCCCTGTGATACAGCTCACAACTTCTGAAAGCCTCTACATCAGGATATAGGCAAAGTGACTCAAACACCCTCCCCTGCCCCTTTGGCCCGCCTGTGTTCATGATGCCAAAGAACAGAAGTGCAGTCTAACTCATAGCCAGAGCATCCCTCCTCCTGTGCCGCCCATACTGTTTGATTAAGGCCCTGCCTTCAGCATTCACCAGAGAGGAAGCAGGCGTTGATGTGCATTCACGTATGTCTCTAAACTCCAAGGGATGGGTGTCCATCTCACTAGCCCTCACTCACCACATGCGGGTGAATCTGTGGGTTTCTATGCCCAGCAGGCCTCCACCCTTGGAGTGCAAAGCTGGTCTCTGCTTTATGCAGGCACCCTGCCTTCCTAGTGTTCTCGGAGGGTTTGTCTGAAGCCCAGCCACTTGATCTGAGGTGGTCATTTTCCCATGGAGGAGAGAGAGGAGGCCCAGCACTTTCCCCAAGTGAGTACTCCTATTCCATCAAAGTCTCTCTGTTAATGTGGCTGATAGTGCGTGCTGGGGTACAGGACCACTGCAGCCACTTGAATGTCAACCTCTTTGTCACTCATTCATCGGCAGGGGCTCTCTTTAGAATATGACATTACTTACCACACATACTCTTCAGTTTTGGCAACACAGCCGCAATTATATATATAAAAGAATTTAAGTAAAGTTTTAAAGCATACATTAACTAATAATTACCTAATTTTCTGTGGTTGAAAAAGCAAGAATATCTGTTGGGTCTCTCTTCAAGTAAAATGAATAAATTATTATTTTAACTTTTCAACTACTTTGGGTTTTATTGGTATACTGGGGGATCTTTGTTCCAATTTATTATTGGTTAATTATCAGCTTTTGCTATATACACATATATTTGCACAAATTATAATCTTTGATGTCTGTTTTATAACCACATTTATAACCATTTTTCAGGCTAAATCTGTATTTATGTAATTCTGAGTTTGCTGGCAATTCTCTCACATTCTGACTTCTCCACTTGTAAGGGTTTATTATGATTGATCTCCTGTTTGGTGTGTTCAAAATTCTTCCCTTAGTAAAAAACATATACAGAGGCGCTATGTTTACTGCGCCTTTGCTTGTACAAGAATGTCTTTTATGTCCAGAAAGGCATTTAATGACTAAGAGACTTTGATGAAAGTTTCTTATCCTCATCCCCCGCTTTTAGCATTTTCCCAGATACTGTGAGATTCCTGTTATACATTAAACTATCTAAGATCTGCTTAGTTGTTAATTATTCTTCATGGATTCTGTCTAATACATCGAGTCCCTTTTATCTGTAATCATGTTTTTCTTTAGCTCTAAGTTTTCTTGTACAACTTTGAGTATTTTTGCAATTCCATTCATTCATTCTATTATCAAGAACAACAATTATTCATATGTTATATCTACTGACGGTCTTCCATATCTACTATCTATTCCATGATTAGTAGTCTGGTTTTTTCCTTTGCATTCCAAATGAGTCTTTCAAACTTACAGTTTTCTTTTTAATATTTTCACTCCCTGGCTACATTGAATACCCAGACAAAAATTCGTACCCCCACACATACCATTATATAAGATATAATGTTCTATAATAGGGTTACTAGAATGGGATTCTGCTGAGAGTGTAAGATACAATGTAAAATATTTAGGGCATCTTAATAAGAAAGGTGAATGGAAGTTAAAAGAAAATATGAAACATTTACAGATTAAATAAAACAATGAAATCAAATAGAAACACAGAGCGTATTTATAGATGGAAAAGCTAAATGTCTATAGAATAAATGTACACTAATGACACTGTCAGCATAATATTTTTGAAACTTAATAAAATTATTCTGCAGTGTGAAGTAGAATAATACACTGGTTGAAATATCAAAAATAATTAAATAAAGAGGACTGAGAGTGCAGCTCAGTGTTGAGCATATACTTAGATGGACAAAGCCTTGATTCTGTCTTTACTACACACACACAAACGAATAAAGAACAAAACTTGTCAAAACCCCCAAACCATACTATTTTGCAAAAAAAAAAATAAATAAATAAAATATGTGGAACTATACTACGATAGAGTGCTAATGTGTTTATGGATTTTAAAATGTCATGAAGGGAAATGATGAATGATTTCTTAAATGTGGTGCTATATTCTCAGATCATAACACACACAAAGTCATTTCCAAATTGTTTTGAAATCATTAAAAATATGCCATCAAATATATTTAGATGCTTAGCAAATTATCTCATGAATGACTTTCTAAGTTTATTTGAAGAACATTTTAAACATACAGTGGAAATGAAATATATTTAACTGCATAAGTACTTGTGAGTCTATATTTCTAAACATTTCTAAGTTAAAAAAAACTATCAAACACTGAAAATGTTTTAATTTATCAAAGATTAGAAGGTTTACTACATAACATGCTAATATGATTTTATCACATCACGATTTCAAAATGGATGAAGATAAAAATATAATTCAAAAAGAAACAATATATTGTGATACAATTCAAACATATAAGAATTTAATCCTAGCATAAGACATTAAGAAACTGGAGATGTGATAGTGATACATACATACCCATCTTTATAGTGGCACAATTCACAATAGCTAAGCTGTGGAAACTGCCTAGATGCCCATAAATAGATGAATGAATAAAGAAAGTATGATGCATACATATATACAATGGTGTATTGTTCAACCAGAAAGAAAAATAAAACCCATAATTTTCAGAAAAATGAATAGAGCCAGAGACCATAAAGTTAAGGGAAATAAATGAGTCCGAGACAGTTTAATATATTATCTCTTATGTGAGAAATTTAAAAATAAATAAAATAAAAATAGAAGTGAAATGACCGGAAACTAGAAGGGTAGACTTTATAGATGGGAAAAAGAAGGAAAAAAATCAAAATATCTTATATGCATATGACAGTATACCAAAATGAATCTCATTATTCTGAATAGCTGTTATGCACCAATTAAAAATAAAAGAAACAAACAGGCTGGGGATGTAGCTCATTGATAAAGCACTTGCCTAGCATGTATAAGACCCTGAGTTGGGTTCTTCAGAATCATACACACAAACACACACATACCTGCATACATACATATGGAGAAAGGTGACTTAATATCCTTTTAGTTTACCAAGAAGTAATGATATTTACTACAGATCAGGGAACTTTGACACTGACATTATAGCCATTAAAAATAAGAATAAAAATTGTTACCATATGTTGGGATAGAAATTTTGTATTATCTGTCAATCAAATGTTAATGATTTGGGGTTAATTCTATTGATGGAAATTCAGGAAATAATAAAGATTTTTAAATTATATATCTAAAACCATCCACCCTAGAACTATTTACAAGAATAAAAACTTGAGCTGAAACTCATTTTTCAACAGACTTTTCTTAAGTGATCATATATACTAAACATTATGGAGATATTTCAAAGTTAGAGAGACATCTTAAGCTTTAAATGCTATGTGAAAGCATAAAACATGTTTTAAGACATTATGCTTAAGAAATGTGGAATATATATCAACATTATAAACTGTGTAAGTAGGCTGGAAAAATATACAGTAGAAGGCTATGACGCCCTTTTCCCTATATGAAATACTGTACCATTTTTAATATTACCTTGATGAAAATATATAAATCGAAAGAGAATAAGTGTACCTTTGATATTAACTTTAACTTCCAAACTATTTGTCTCCCAAAGGTGTCACTCCATGTCCATCCAGCTTTTACCCCGCCTTACCTTTTCCCAATTGGAGATGTGGCCATCACATACACAGCGACGGACTCATCCAGCAACCAAGCCACCTGCACCTTCCACATCAAGGTCATTGGTAAGTCTTCAAATCAAATGATGGGCTTGCAGACATAATCCAGCACCCCGGGACTTGGCTTTTCCTTTAGCTTCAACAACTTCCTGTTCACTAATTGTTCCTACTGTCACTGAAACCTGCTCAAATCTCTCTGCCTGTGAAATCTACCTGTCCTTTAACCATCACTGCATTTCTTTGCTCTCTTCCCAAAAGAGCCTCTCGAAAAGTTTTTGATGGTTGCTATCCTGCTCTTCTTACCCGCCATTTATTCTCAGAGTCACTCCAGTCTGGCTCCTCACGTAAAGGTTGCCAGTGATCTCTGGTATTATTCCAACTGTACACTTTATAGTACTTATTTTACATAATCTTCCTCAGATTTTACCTTAACCACACTTTCTTAAACAAAACTTTCTTTTTTCCTAGTTTCTCTGGCACCAATCTTTCTTATTTTCCCCCATTTTTCTCACCCACCATTCTCTTCCTCTTCTCCAGGCTTCTCTTTTTCACATCAGCTTTCACGTGTTGATTTCTGACTGCACCCTAAAGATTTCAGCCCTCAGCTTTGCCCCTTTCTTTGTCTGATTTCTTTCCTTTGTGGCTGACTGATAACTCCCAGATTTCTACCTGCAACTCACACCTCTTTCCTGAAATCAAAACCTAAATGTAAAACGGCTTCCTGAGCTTTCCCATGTGAAATATATCGAAATCATTTAAAACTCCACTGAAACATACTACATTTCTTAGCTCAA
The DNA here is from genome assembly GCA_004027295.1 of Dolichotis patagonum. Lineage (NCBI taxonomy): Eukaryota > Metazoa > Chordata > Mammalia > Rodentia > Caviidae > Dolichotis > Dolichotis patagonum. Next base: position 118,258 of record PVJX010002035.1, on the reverse strand, counting down.
AAAATTGTATAATTGACCAGAGAGCTACCAAGCAAAAACCTAGGAGTCATTCCACTCTTTCTCAAAGTCCTGAAAGTTTATCAGGCTCTCCTGGTTTCACTCACTAAATATCTCTGGAATCTTTCTCTCCATCCTCACAGCCACTACTACAGATAAGTCATTGGGTATAAAGAAGATGAAAGTGGTTTCTTGTAGCATCTCCCAACCAGTCTTTGTATGACTGTCACTAAATAGATACCCAGTGCCTACTCTCAAGATATAATACATGGATAACTAGAATATGTCATTGTCTCTAGGAAGTGAACTGCTAGGGTTCCTTACCATCTTCAGTATTTACAGACAGTGAGATCAGTCATGTACCTGTGCTTCAGTCCCTTCATCCAAAAATATGACCAGTAAATCAGTAATAAATTACCTCATAAGGTTGCCATGTGCTTTAAATTATTTACAGTAAATAAGCCACTTGAAATATTGCTCAATATACATTAAACTTTATGTAAAAACAAATAATATGACATTTTATTACTTGTCATAGTAATGTATGTACCTTCAAATTAAGTATATTAAATCCATTTTAGTTTACAAATGTTAAGTAACTTCGTGAAATAACTAGTGTGCATCAAACTGGGTCCTTGGCATATATGTTACAGATTTTGGAAAAAGTAGGTAAAAGATTCAAGAAAAAAAATCTAACTCATTTTGCAGTGCTTAGTTTTGTAATTGCTCATAAACTTTACCAGTAGGATACAAAGTATGTTGGATCTTTTTATCTGGCATTGTGATTTAGAACATGGAAATGTGGTTTAAGGTTCGCCAAATTTTAGTTTTTCGTATGAAGCATCAACAAGGTGAAATATAAAATATGCAATCAAGCATCCAGCTGGATATTTGCTGAATTTCCAAATTTGGAAGAGAAAGAGAGAAAAAAAAAAGAAGGAAAAGGGAGCCAAAGAGGAGGAAGAGGGAGAGGAGTACATAGAGAACAGAGACCAGGAAACAGAGAGAAAATACACCGAAGCCTGCGTTGTTTTTGTTCCCTTCGGATTATTAGTGTCTTACTGATGAGTAGGAGGAGAAATGCTTCATCCCAGCATTCCAAGGAGTCCTGCTTGAAAGTGGCCTTTCCCCCTCTCTTGAGACATGTATCAGCTGACACCTTCCATCCTCTTCACAGTAACTGACTGAAGCTTACCTGTACCTCTGAGTCAACTTAAAAATGTTCAGCAAAAACCACATAAGCTTAGAAAGTCTTAGAATATCCATTGGTAATTTATTTTGGAAAAATAATAAACACTTCCAGGTTTGTAGATCTGGTTGTAAATTGACTCGAGTCAGCATTCTCAGTGACCTATTATGAGAATTTCCTCATTTGTTTCTCTATTCAACGACCTGTTTTGAGCAATTGTCTCTTAGCTGGATGTTGTGCTGTTTAGTGGAGAGCTTAACATGAGCAAAACAGGCTCTAACAGTGATCTGCAGAGCTTACAATCTAGAAAAGCGGTAAAGCTAAATTATTGCACAAATGAAATGACACAAGCATGAAGGGAGAATATCTTTCATAGATCTAGATTAAAATAGAAATACATATATTCTCAGGGTACAGAGTATGTACCATGCCTCACAGATAGAAATCCCCTGATTTTAATGCTCACAACTACAGTTTACTAGCTTAAGGATCTCAGGAAAGCTCCTTAAATTTGTCTGGTCTAGATTCCTCACCTATAAAATTAGAATAATAATATTTGTCCTGTCTTCTCTATTCTTCAAAGGCATCATGTGGTAAGAACACTTCCAATGTATAAAATCTATACTTATATTAAAATTACTTCTTATAAATCCTCTTTTTTGTTTTTTACTGACATCTAAAAATTACACCACATTTAATAAGGGCTTTGAAACCTGACTCACCCATTCCACCTCAAGTCTACACCTCAACCTGAGTTTCAACATTCAACAGCACACTAATGTGTCTAACTTCTGCTCTGCCTTTCATATCGTTTCCATAGGCCTGCTTCTAGGTCCACACTTTACTCTTGTCTTCACCTAGAATTTATCAGCCTTAGAAGTCTTGAACTCCAGTTTCCCACCTTTGGATGTGACCTCTTAGCCTTCCAGAATATCAGGTTCTCACATAGTGTCTTGCTTTTTCTATGATATGACTCAGATCTCTGCCCTGAAAACCTTCTGTTTCATTAACTGACAGCCTTATCTTCACGTATCAGGCCAAAGAACAGTCATGGGTCATTGAGGTGACCACTGCTGCAGCTTATCTGAGGAAAGGGTGGAATGAGTATTCACTTCCAGGTGGGCCAGATCAACTACTGTGGACAGAACCTACAAATTCAGCGCCCATCCCAGCTAAGCTCACGATAACTTTAATAACCTGGTCATTCCTCTGTAGCAGACGGAGGACATAATCACAAAAGTCAGCTCTTTCTTTTGAGGTCAGGACCAGGGCTAAGATGTATCTTATTGTCAAAGGGGCCACAGGACTTGCATTATTTCTTACAAGGTCAAGGTTCTCTGTCAGCACAATCAGACTTTGGTTCTCTCTTGCATAATCTTTGCAGATGAGTTGTGACTTGTTTGTCTGCTGTCTTGTTGTTTAGATGTAGAGCCACCTGTCATAGACCGGTGCAGGTCCCCACCTCCAGTCCAGGTCTCAGAGAAGGAGTATCCCGCCAGCTGGGACGAGCCTCAGTTCTCAGACAACTCAGGTGAGAAGTCAAGGCTTTTGTTATCAGCGTGCTAATACCAAATCATCTTTTATTTTTAAGATGCTTTTCTGTAAGATAAAAGAAATAAGCAAATAATAGCTGTCGAAGTTAAATGAATGGCTGTGTAAGGTAACGTGCCAATGCTCGTATAATAAAATGTTTAACAGTATTACTCTTACCTACCTATGGGGTTCCTCTTTATTAGTAGTCAATGGACATTCATTAAACCTTTGCTAAATTTTGTACTTGAATGTGTTCTGATGAATTTATAGTCTCTAAGCTCACAGTCTTCTAAAAGTATGAATTATGCGTTGCCTCATATCTCTAGCCCAGTTTTATATATTTGTCCTCAGTCCTTAAACATTAGCTAAATAAATTATAAAACAGTGTACATAGGAAAGTAGAAAAAATTAGCAAATACAATTGAAGTTCACTTTTAAAGTTTCCCTGAAATCCAGAATATAGCAACAAAAATGCAAAAGAAATAGATTTCTTAGGTTTCTAATGTTCCAACTGATATATTCAAACAAAAACAATTAGTTTAGCAGAAGTGACTTGATTTAATGGGGTCTGAGCCTACCATTTCTGTGTAATAGTATAAATATTAAATCCTGCATTTTCTACTACCAGGCAATTTAATATAAATGTAATGCCCAGCTGATTTGCATAAACAGAAAATAAGACTTCAAATCAAAAGCTCATAAAGTGACTGAAGGCCAATGTAATTCCAAAACTGTGTCCTTTCTAGGAGCTGTCTTGGTCATCACAAGAAGTCATACACCAGGAGACCTTTTTCCTCACGGGGAGACCATCGTGAAGTATACAGCCACAGACCCCTCAGGCAATAACAGAACATGTGACATCCACATTGTCATAAAAGGTATTCTCTTCATGAGACGCCAGGAATCTAGCAGACATTTCATATCTGCAACCACTACGATTCCAGATTTGGTGAAAGAAGATGGATTATGAGCACTAGATTTTTAAAGTTAAAATGCAGTAATGACAGATTTTATTTAGGTTTCTGACTGCCATTCTTTAGATCATGATAGATGGAGTCATTTTCTTACAGGTAGAACATAGTTACCATTACATGAATATTTTCTGTAAAGTTACCAAATATTACCAAGGATCGAATTTTTAATTCTTGACGAGATAGATTCTGACAATGTCTTGCTGTGTAATGTTATTCAGTTTTCATTTTTGTTCAAGGAATCCCAAAATAATAACCCCAGAACCCTTAATATGCAGAACCCTTAATTCCAGAAAGGCACAACCTTCAGTGTGTGCTCATGTAGGAACCAAACGCAGACACTGCCACCCCTCCACACCAAGGACTTCTCGTGGAAGTTTCCCTAGAAATAGTGATAGGCAGGAGGAGTTCTTTAAAATTCCAACTTAAAATACTGGAATTTAATTTGTACTTCTTCTAGTACTGCAGATAAATAATACAGTGTTATTTTAACACAGGTTCTCCCTGTGAAGTGCCCTTCACACCTACAAATGGGAACTTTATTTGTACCCAAGACAGTATTGGAGTTAACTGTATGTTAAGTTGTCTGGACGGCTATGATTTCACAGAAGGGTCTATGGAGAAATACTATTGTGCTTATGAAGATGGTATCTGGAAACCACCGTATTCCACTGAGTGGCCAGACTGTGCTAGTAAGTTTTAATTTTATCCTGGGCCCCTTTAATGTATCTAAATGTGTTTGGGTAAGTACTTGTGTGTTCTTAAGTGTTGAAGAGGAAGCTTGCCTTGCAGTGAGAATTAATGGAAATGATGTACGGGGAAGTAATTTGCTCTTCCTTGGATTTAAAGTCTTAATACAAATTGGATTGCAATGGGAAGACAGAACCATTTTTGTTCTCTTGTTATTTGCCAGAAATAACTGAAGAGGTTTTTTAGCACGTAGTTCTTGACCTGTAAACATGAACTTGACGTCTCGTAGTCCGCAGAATCGCTTAATTTAACTTCATATCCAAAATAAGTGATAGAATAAAATAGGTCAATAGTGCTCTTTTTAGATTTTAGATACATTTTAAATTATATGACAACATGATCTGAAATATATTTGTCAACAAATTTGTAAGCCAATGTCTTTGTCTAGTGTAAATAATTCTAGATTGAATCTTTGCTCCACAGCAATAAAGTTTAAATACTAATGTCATGTTTTCAAAAAATAAAGCCTGCTTACTTGAGCTAATTTTTTACAAATTAAAGAGGAAAACAGGAGCAATGTCACTTGCTTCCATAGTTTAGACAAGAGGATGGGTGTTAGGAGGCGTGGCCACTGAATATTTTGGAACAGCTCGTTAAATCTAGCAGTGCAAGCTTTTGACCAAATAAGAAATTTTTCTCTGCAGAAACTATACCTTCAAAGAATACAATTGTACATAATATTTAGGCATTTTTCAGTAGTGGTTGTTTTAACACATATATATGTATGTGTGTGTTAATATGTACATATACCTATTATATGTGTGTGTATATACATATAGTATAAATGTGTGATATAGATTTTTATATAGATTTATATGAAGTAAAATAACTTTGATCTAGCCAGGATCAGAAGATCTCTCATTCCATCAAATACTCACTGTTTCATCTGACTGGAAGGTAAAGAATAATATATTAAAAGCAGGTTCATCCCTAAGTGACTCTAAAGTACTGCTTGGTCCGCAGTTTATTATGATCCAGTAATGTCTTAGAAACCTCGCTAAAGCGTCTTCTCTTGTTTTTTGAACAATCTCACCAATCACGTTAGAGTTAAAATTTTAGGTTTTGATTACTCTGTAAAAGTTAAATTGTTTTGAAAACACTAACTGACTGAAGCTATTCTGCCCAACATTTTCCAGTAAAACGTTTTGCAAACCATGGTTTCAAGTCCTTTGAAATGTTGTACAAAGCCACTCGCTGTGATGACAAGGATCTGCTGAAAAAGTTTTCTGAAGCATTTGAAACTACTCTGGGGAAAATGGTATGTCACTGGTGATCTTTTGCTATATTTCATATTTTAAAGGTCATCACAGTCTCTGCGTATCTCTCACAACTGAAATTCCTGCTCCTGATTATTTCCCTCTTCTTTTTTGTGATTTAAACTTGTGCCTAATATTTAGAATTATTTAGAAATTTTGGACTTCTGGACTAAATTAAAAGGAAATCTTTATTAACATGCTAATTTTTTAAAACTGTGAGCCAGAAATTCAGATAAAAGTTACAATCTGTGTGGCTTGAGAATGCCTGCTTTATTATTTAGAGACTGACAAAAGTTTAACACTGTAGATTACATTTTTTTTATAATAAGGAGGTAATTAGACAGTTGCAGTATTTTCATTCTCATTGTGTTTTTGTTTGACTTTCTTTCACCAATTATGCAAAAGCACAGCAAGACATTTAAATGTTGTGAATATTTATAGACAGGAAATGTGCTGTATGCATATTTGTATTCCTGACAGAGAAGATAGCACTTTATTTATTTGTTAACAAGTGTTTTATAGTGCTGCTTGACATGCAACTGGTATTGTTATAAATATATTTTAAAGATATTAGCTGGCATCCATTCAAGTAAACTTGTTTTTAAAAGTTGTATTTAAATCTATTCTGTGAACCAAATTCCAAAAAAAGAAACAATGAGCATTAAAAAATTATTACACTTAGTGGACCACTACTATTATATATCAGTACTTTAAAAGGCAACTATACACTCATAGTTACTGCACTGTGTCCCAAACTGATGAAGTATTTATTAAATTTTTAAAAATAGAGCCCACTTGAAAATTGGGTGAAAGTGACTATTGTGTGTGTTAGATTCATTGTCCAGCACAAGTGAAGTTTGTAGCAGGTTAAAAATGACAAAATGGGCTAGAATGTGCTATTAAATAGGCCAGAATGTGCTACAAATTTTTACTCAATATTTATTCTGTGTTCTGTTCTAAACAGTAGGGATTTAAATGTGAATAAAATTGTCAAGACTGTGTGTCCTCATAGAATTTACACGCTAACAAGTAGACACATAAGAAAGAAATCACAAGAAAAATATGTAATGTGTCAGAAAGCATAATGCTACAGAATGACATAAAGTAGAAAATGGGAAAACCTTACTGATAAGTTACCTGTTTGACAAAAGACCCCAAGGGATGAGACAGTGAGCCATTGTCATGTGTAGAAGAAGAGCATTCCAAGCAGAAGAGTCAGCAAGTGCAAAAGCCCTGTGGCAGAACTGTAGGAACTTGAAACATCATAAAATGGGCAGAGTAGTAAAAGAAGAGAAGATAATGAGTGATAAGAGATGGTCAAAGAGATCACATAGGACAGAGAAAGTAGGAGTGAGAAGAGAATCACTGTAAGGGTTTTGCCTTTTAGTAGACGTAAGAAAGAACGTCATTTAAAGGGACCAACTTTCTTATGATCTTGGGAACTGGAGAAGTGTAGGTTGGGAGATTGTTAAAGATGAAGTAAGAGATGATGTGGCTTGAGCTGTGCTGGATGTGATGAGAAGGGGATGGATTTGGACCTACCTTCTCAAAGCAGACTCAGTAAGACTTGCTGATAGACGGCAGACTGCGAGAAAGACAAGAGTCGGAAAGCACAGAGCCCAGGATGGGGTGCTCATGGGTGGATATGTGTGGATGAAGGGAAAGGTTTCAGTCTCACCAGTGGGAAGAACAGTCTCCATGAGTAAGGCTGTGCAGTACATGTGAACAGTTTGAGAAGAGAGAAGATGGTGTAAAATAATTTTCTAAAAGAGTGTTAATGAGATACAAAAGAGATGTGGGAAGATTGGCAGAAAGCAGGGCTGTGTTTTCTCTCAAGATACCACTGACCACAGAGTACAGGCGTAGAGGAAGCGATAGTTTTTGCAGCCAGGTTTAAAGGTTCTGCTGGCAATCAGATTGAGAAGCAGGCATTCACCCCAGGAGGAGGTGACCCATGCTGACGGCCCGTGGATAGAAAGGGATAGATGGATAGAAAGGGAGGAAAAGACACGTGAGGCTGAGGAAGGAGGCAGGCAGTAATAAGAGATCTATCTGCCTTTCAGCAGCTGTGTACTTCAGAGGGTGCAGAGGGAGATTTAGGGACTGAGCGGAAGTGGGAGACAGAGTCAGAAAATGGGACTGAAGAGCCATATGAGCTAAGAGTCCAGAGGCAGAGCTATCACCAGAGTCCTGGGCTCCTTATGGTGACTGACATAGAAAAAAGGCTCACCCTGGAGGTCACTGGAAAATGGGAAGGTGGAGATGTCACGAGTCTTTTAGGAGCATGAGGAACTCAGGATTCTCACTCTACTCCTATTAATGCAAAAGACCCCTCCAAAGCTCACAGAGATGTCATTCTCATTTTATCACCTTCCTTTTTTGTTGGCAGGTCCCAACATTTTGCAGTGATGATGATGACATTGACTGTAAGCTGGAGGACCTGACCAAAAAATATTGCCTGGAATATAATTATGACTATGAAAATGGCTTTGCAATTGGTAACTGGGTCATTTTGTGTCAATAGTTTGCAAGATTTAGCTATGCAATAAAACAATTCCAGAAGAATGAGGCAAACTAATAAAATTTAACTTTTATTAATTTGTTCATCAAATATTTTAGGATGGCTGTATGAACTGATCATTATAGATCTACTAAATTTTAGGACCAGGTAAAGTATTTCAAAGTGTTAGACAAAAGTCTTCAGGATGACAAAAATGAGATCATATTAGAATTTTATAATTCAAATAGTGATATAATATCATAGAAAACAATCATAATAGTTGTAAGGTACTAGTAGCAATTTTTATATACCAATCAATTCCAATCAAGCCAATAATTTAAAAGTTACATGTAAATAATATTTATATTCTTCACCAAGAGAAAGTTAGATTCAATAAAGCCCAATATAGGTAAAATTTTCAAGTGTCCTCCATACAGACTTTGGACCTTTTTTTAACTAAAGCTTCCCTTTTTATGGATTTTTTTCTATGATAGCTATGTAATACTTGCAGGGAAAATGTTTAAGGCAGATAACAAAAAAATTGATCCTTATTCATTTTTAATAGCCAAAGTCATCAATGAAGACAAACTTTGAAAGAAAGTTACTTAAGTGGAAAGACTATATGAAATGATTTATCACTTGGAGCATATAACTAAGCACCGAAGCAATATTAATATCACTCACTGAAGTTTTATTATGAGTCAAATAATTTACCAGATGGTTTGTATATATGTACCGTCTCATTGATGCCTCAGATAAACTTACAAAGTAAGATTCATTGTCTCTGTTTATAACTGAAGAAACTGAGGTTCAGAAAGATGATAGTGATTTAATTAAAATTGTACAAACAGTCATCATATGTCAAGAAGTCACAGTGTGAACCCTAGTAGCTAATTACAATGACACCAAGCACATGGAGAGAATCCCACATACCCACGTCAGCTCCAGTGGCATTCGATAAGTATTCACTTCAGAAACTACTCCACCTTTAAAATACGATGTAAATATTATGAATAATCTTCACAAAAGGAAAACTGTGTGCATGAAGTTTATAAAGTCAGTATTTTTTTAAATGGAAGAAAGCCCTAAAGTGAAGTAGGGATTGAGCAAAATTCTGCTTTTGCCTACAAACCTAGGAAAGTTCATTAACTAAATTTACTCAAAAATAGAATGGTATAAATTCTTAGACACATTCCTAGGTACTTTTTTTCCTGTAATTCACTGGTTATCTAAATTAAAAAGTGTCCAAAAATTGCAAAAGAAGGTTAGAGACAAAATGCTGTATGTGGTCCGTCACAGGCAGTTTAGAGAATCGTCAAGTGCAATTCGACTGGCAGCTTAGCAGTTAGAAGCAAAACACTGATGAGGCTGCGACTGTGTGATCATTTGTTTCTGTGCCCCAACTGTCAGGGCCAGGTGGCTGGGGCACAGCCAACCGGCTGGATTATTCCTACGATGATTTCTTGGACACTGTGCAAGAAACACCCACAGGCGTCAGCAACGCCAGATCTTCACGGATTAAGAGAAGCGTCCCTTTGTCTGACCACAAAATTAAGTTAATTTTTAATATCACAGGTAAGGCTAAGCAGTCTTTTTGGGGAAAAATAATCATATCGTGTGGAAATTTGGATTAGAAATGTGTTTCTCAAATCTCTCATTAGTTATCATTAGTTCCAGCAAATGTCACTGGAACTGAGAATTAGGGAAAGCACAATCAAGTAAGTTTCACTGTCATTTTGCTTTTTCATATCAGAGATGTATTTTATGGGCCTCACAACAAAGAGCATTTTTATCTTAGCATGACGAGATAAACATGTTTTTAAAATGCAGGAATTTTCAGCTATTTAATGTTACAATGCAGACCCTCCTCTAAAAAGTAATGCACCTCCGCATCTGATAGGATTAAAACAAATTATACTGCTCTTAACATGAGCCATGTACTAGTGAGTAGTAGTCAAATTTGTTTGGAGTTAATTTACCAGAAAGATTTTGAAGATGAGCATTTTTTTGGCAAACTAACTGCAGTGTCCTTTTCAAAACACCATGTGTGTGTGTGTTATGTTTTATTTTGTTTTGTTTTCATCTCAGCTAGTGTGCCTTTACCCGATGAAAGAAATGATACCCTTGAATTGGAAAATCAGCAGCGACTCATTAGGACATTGGAAACTATTACAAATCGACTGAAAAGAACCCTCAATACAGAGCCCATGTATTCTTTCCAGCTTGCCTCTGAAATGCTTGTAGCTGACACCAACTCTTTGGAAACAGAAAAGGCCTTTCTCTTTTGTAGACCTGGCTCTGTCCTGAGAGGCCGCATGTGTGGTAAGACTTTCACCCATGCTCACAACTACTTAATGCCTTTTGGCCTAAATTAGATGGGTAGAACCATTTGACAGCTATGGGTAAAGGAAGGCTAAAGTGCAACAGATGGTTTGCAACTTTGGTACAGTCATTATTATTACTATGCTATATTTAATAGTAGATAGTTGCCAGAAACTAAAGAACCAGTCTTCGTCAGTACGATAAACTATGCCAGAGAAGATTCAAATCTTAGTCTTACTTTTAGATCTTTAAGCCTCATAGCTTTTAGCAGTGGCTCTAATAACAGCAGCTAACATTTTCTGACTACTTCTAAGTGCCAGGAGAGCATCTCTCATGTTTAATCCTGTTCTGAGACTCTGATTTACCATGGTTATTAAACCCATATTACTGATGAGAAAACAACCCAGAGAGCTAACCACGTACTCCTTAAAGCCAAAAGTGGTGCAGCTGGATTCCCACTGAGGCAACAAATTCCAAAGTCTTAACTATATTTTTAATTGAGATAAAATTCACATAACATAAAATTAACCATTTTAAAGTGTTCAGCTCAGTAGCATCACATTATATGTGCAATACTGTGCAACCATTATCTCCATCTAGTTCCAAAACATTTCCATCATCCCAAAAGGACACCCTCAACCTGTTATGTAATCACGACCCCACTTGCCCTTTCCCTACCCCCTTAACTTTTATGCCCTATTCAAGACTGCCACTATCTGGATCAATACCAACCTAGTTCCAAAGAAATCATCATTTATAGTTGATGGAACCTTCTCTGGTATCTGTGCATTTATCTGAACCAAACAATAGTAGTCTCTGTTAATCTCTCTGTAGACCTGGCTTTTGGGTGTCCCCCAGAAAATCTTCTTCAGCAGTTCCCACCACCATTCCGAGAGCTTATTGGTTTTCCCATAACATCACAATGTCAGCCCAAAACAAACATGTTAAAATTGTAATTCCAAGACACTTTGTGAAAAAGGTCAAGAATGGCCTCAATTGATGTATCACCCTCAGATTATCTGTGTCAGAATCACCTAAAATGCTTTATGAACCCCTTTTCTTGACTGGAGCACAACTCAAAACTAATCAATTGACACTTTGGAAGAGATTGGGATATGTATTTTAAGTACTCAGGCAATACTTACACACTTTAATATCCCAGAATCACTTTGGTACTATTTTCAGGTGTCCTTTCTCTAACAGCTTTTGTAATGATGTCTTCAGTGAGCTTAAGTTGGGCCTCAAAATTTCTGGGCCTCTCCAAACTTATCAAATAGTAGACCAAATCTCCAAAGGATTTTAAAAACAGTCCTTATGTCTGAGGATGCCTCAGAATTGCCTTCAGAATCAATAACTTATGCAATTGGAAACAAGATTCCACATAACACACCTGTTTTTGTCTCACTGCATTTGCCTAGTTTTGTCTCTAAGATGATGAGCAATTTTATAAGGGAAAGCATTCAGAGGAATAGTGGAGAAAATGTTTTTTAACATCTCAAAGACTCAAAGTAAATATTCACTGTTTTATGGTTTTCTTCCCCCAGCTTTCTCGTTGTTGACTATGTATTTCCCATTAATGATCTGGTTTATTAGAGCATTTATGCATATTTTAAAGACTCATATAAATCCTAAGCTTGGTCAATAAAAATTTATATCTTTTTTAAAAAGTCTATTTTTGGTTTTCAGAAATACTTTTTTGAAGTTTTACCTTGGGAGTAAACCTCTGGTAATAAAATTAAACCCTGGAAGCATGCTCGGCTACTTTTAAATCTTAGAGAAAAAAGAACCCTAGGGTGTTTCACAGTCGTGGTGCTTTATTCAGCATTTCCTGTTTGTTTCTCCACAGTCAATTGCCCTTTGGGAACCTATTATTCTCTGGAGCACTCTGTCTGTGAAAGCTGCCGCCTGGGATCTTATCAAGATGAAGAAGGGCAGTTGGAGTGCAAACTTTGTCCTGCTGGGACTTACACGGAGTATCTCCATTCAAGAAGTCTCTCAGAATGTAAAGGTAGGAGTGTGATGCACAGGCTGAGCAGCAGCACCCTGGATTTTGGTTCCATTTGCAGGGAAGAACAGATGTCTTTTCTTTGCTCATTACTTGGTTTATGGCTGAGGCTCCTGTAACAAAAGACAGATTAACAAGAGAGTAGCATACAAATTTATTCATGTAAGACGCGTATGGCTGAGGAGCCTTCAGAGATGAAGTTCCCAAAAAACAAGGAAACTTGTGTATATTTGTGCTAAGTTTGATGAAGTGGATAGTGGTGGAAAATGATAGTTGGACAAGGAGATATGGCCCAATAGTGATACATGAGGGATATTTAGCAAGGCCTGTTTGCTCAGATTCTTTTTTGAGTTCCTCTCCCATTGGAGGAAAGGGTAAGACCCTGAAGGTAGCATAGGGTGAGTATAGGCAAGAAAAGGTCAGAGAGACCTTCCTGCTTTTGCAGTTTGCTCAGATTTCTTCTGCTTAAAATATCCAGTGTATCAAGGTACCATATTTTGTGGGGGAGTGTTCTGAGCCCTGATGCATTTCACAAATTTAAATTGCAAACAGCAAGAAATACCAGCACAATTGAAGCAATTTCATTTATTTACTCTTTTACTTAGAAAATATTACCTGAATGTCTCTCTCATTATAGAACCATTTATCTCTTTTTCCTTTTGGAAATCCTCAATTTCTCTATGTCAAACTCCAATCCTCATTCAGCAGTTAGCCTGACTTTTTCTCACATTAATTATTATCAAAGTCGTTCATGTTACTTAGCAAATATTGGTTTGCTGTTGTAATATTTCATATAATGAGATCCAAATTGCTACAGGCATGACAAAAATACGCAACATTTTCAAAATATTTTTACTGTTCTCAAAGAGAATTCCTGATGGAGACATTTTTTTTTCTTTTATAAGATTCCAGAAGATACACACAAGCTAAGGAATTTGAAAATCACGGCCCTTTACCATTGTTTCAAGTGCAAGTGTGGACATTTAGGTAGTTAGAGATGCACAGAATTGTTAGCGTTGCTGAAAAGGACAGGTTTTTGGAAAACAGAGACCACAGGAAAGGATAGAAGTCAGCGCACAGATCTCTCTACTACGTACCATTATGAATTTAACCTCTTTGCACCTAATGTGATGACTACTTTTATTTTCAAATCTCTACCAGCTCTCAAATGAAACTGTGTCTCTGGAGAGGATGAGGCAATACAGCCAATTCTTATGTGGAGCCACAAAGGTGCCACAAGCTCGCAGTTTGGGATTTTGTCACTCAAGAGAACGATATATGAGCGGAGAATTTCTCTATAGGCAAATGCTCCAGGCCACAAGTTAGATTTATTTTGTGCCCAAGTTTGTTCTTATGATAATGCTTCTCAGTGACATGCATTTCTAACTTCACTCTACTGCAGTGTATTGAACACACTCTACGTACAACAGAAGTGACTGGAAACAGGTCTAAAATTTAGTGTACAGAAGCATGGGGAATAGACAGTGTTTATGCTCGGTTAACCGGGAGAACCATAGTTTATATTCCTCACTCTGTCTTTTACTGAAATGTAGACAATCCTACCCTGCACAGAGCCTTGTTGTGCTCAATTTAACGTTGTTATGAATCATGTTACATTTTCCCTGTAGCTCAATGTAAACAAGGCACTTACTCATCCAATGGACTTGAGACTTGTGAATCGTGTCCACTGGGCACTTACCAGCCAGAATTTGGTTCCCGGAGCTGCCTCTTGTGTCCAGAACCCACTTCCACTGTGAAGAGAGGAGCCGTGGATATTTCTGCTTGTGGAGGTTAGCAAAGCTTTAGACACTGATGGTCCCTTAAACCTGTTAGGCTTTGTGCATGAAGGAGTGGAGCATTTGTAGAGAAACTGCATATCCATTGTGTGTAAAGCTGTAAATAACCTCCTGGGGAGTTCTTTATTCTTCATCTAGTTAATACTTAACTATAAAAACTGGCTCATGCTATTAGGAAAAGACTTGATGCCAGGCGTCAAGTAATAATAAACATGTAGCTTCCTGGGCTGGTAGAAATATGCTTGTGCTAGTAGCTTACTTTCTTCATTAATGAAATGATTCCTGGCCTAGTGTTTCTTGGAATTCTAAATATAAATTCTTCTGTGGATTCTGACATTTCTTTCCCTACCATGTGAAGATTTCTGTGAGTAGTTATTCACTCTGAACATTAGAGTCATCTTCACATTACTGTAAGTATTTTTAAAATCCTGAAGCCCAGTCTCCACTTCCCAAAACTCTGATTGAAATTGTCTGCCCTAGAAACTGGGCATTGGTTTTCTTTTGAAATTCCCCCAGATGACTCTAAAATGACATGAAAAATTAATGATTTATTGATTTAATCAATTAATTGATTAATTGATTTAGGTTCTCAACTGTGAGCACAAAGGACTGGTGGGACACAAATTGCTGAGTCTCATCTTCAGAGTTTTGAGTATGCAAGTATGGGAGGAATCTACCAACTTGCATTTCTAACTAGTTTTCAGAAAATATTGATTGTACTGGCCCAGGAACCGCAAGTTGAGAACCACTAGTATAATTAAAAATGGAAAAATTAGCATTCAAATATTTAAATATTTCTAACATCCCTACTGAGAATAATTATCCAACCAAAAATTCACAAAGATTTAAAAAAAAATAAAAGGTAAAAATTTAGAATGACAACCAAACCAGGACTAACAGTCAAGGTCAACCTGCTACCAGACACTCCAAAAGTTCACACCTATTATGGAAGGTCAGTTGAGCTCGATTAAAAGTAAAAAATGTCAGCCTACCTCTGGAGCATCACTGAGGACAGTTACAATCATGACAAAAGGATGAGTTAAAAAAAATCCTCTACACTCTATATACTCATTTAAAAACCTGCAGTCTTTGGCCTCTCAAAGTTGAAAAATTTATTGCCTTATTGAATGAGTGACATTTTTAAGAACCACCCTGCTGGTTCCCCATTTCTCTCAGCTACAGAGACACATACACACACCTCTTACTCCCTTTGCACTCCAGCCACACATGCAACCACATCAATGAGAGACAGAATCTTCAAAATAACTGCATGACCAGTGTGTGTGGTGGTTGGGTGTGGGGCATGCTACATTGCATCTTGGGAGATGTAGTCCTTACCGGTTAAGTGTCGTGGGGAGAAAGGAAAAACATATATTGCTTTACAGACTTTTAGAACCCCATCTTAAACTATCTCAGTCTAGTTGGATCATGGTAGGTAAATGTTTGAGACCTTCAGAACCAGATGAATAGTGTTCATTAACCTAAAATTTCACTGAAGAGATAAAAAAATATTTTTTGCTAGGACCCCACTGAAGCTCATAAGTCATGCCCGTTGTGTAAAAGCAGCCTTAGATTTTTTAAATTTAAAGTCGAACAAGGCTTCACATGATGGTTGAAATAAATCTGCTAGAGACTCTTATTTTGTCAATATACAAACTAATTTTGGAAGAAAATCCACAGTAAAAAAATTCTGTTTGTTCCTACTCTCATTTCCTCTGACCACAAAAGCAACCAGGATTTTTACAGAGAAACAAGGTCATATTTGACATTCTTTTCTTTTAGCTTTCTAAATGAGCCTTGACGATTGTCTAACACCAAATTTATGATTAAGCAGTTCTGATTCCCAGAAAGTCTAAAATTCTGGTAACTGGTTCATTTCTCCCTAATATTCTTAGGAATAGCAAACCTCAAATTCTCTCCTGCAATGTTGAATCAACACTATTTACTTTAAATTAAAATACAGATGAGTTCTAAAATGATCCTTGTGTAGTGGGCCTCAACCCGCTCCTTTTTTTTTTTTTTTTTTTTTTTTTTTTTTTTTTTTTTTTTTTTTTTTTTTTTTTTTTTTTTTGGTACTGGTGACTTTCCTTTTGGTGTTATTTTTCTTTTATATGGCCTACAGAGTTATATACACAGAGTTAACGCATTAGCCAGTTGGCCCTCTGTCAAAGGACTTTTGTCTAGAACATATAAAAAGCTGAAAAAACTCAGACTCCCCCAAATTCAAAGACCCAATCCATGAATATGCACTTCTCAGCTGAAGAAATAATTTACTTTTATGGGCATGTCATACAGTTTGTCTTATTTGCATTATATTATCATTGTTGCATTTCATTAGCATATGGAATATAAAATATTATTAATCAGTACTACAATTATAATGCAACTATATTACTATGTTAAAATAAAAATTTCTCTGTACAATACATTTTACCTTTCCTCACTTCTTAAGTCATTAATTATTCCTTGGTTTGTGAGTAAAAACATAAAGGACTGAAATTTTTCATTTTTTGAAAATGATTTGTATCTGAACAGTAAATCTCACAGATGACTTATTGCTATGATAACCTACCCCACAGGAGAAGGAAAGATTATTTTGAACCAGAATGACAGCACCTCTTATCCTACCTTTCCAGGGTAAAGTTAAAAGAAGACTTAGGATGAGTGATTGACCTCAGATTTTGTCTTTGGAAATCTATTCATTTATTTATTTTTGTGTACATTTTAGATAGATTACATATTTTGATATTAATAATGAAATAGTCATGTGTGCTGCGCGTGCGAATACAGATGCTCCTTTGTTCACAATCAGATTTCATTTCAGTAAACCTATGGTAAATTGAAAAAGTATTGCAAGTGAAAAATACATTTACTGCCCCTACCCTATGGCTATTAGCCTATCGACATATATACTGCGGACACAAATATTGTCTACTCTCGGGATGAGGTGGCCAGGTGGGAGGAGCAGTAGACTGCTGCTGCTCAGCTTCACGAGAGTCTCATAGCCCATGTAGCTGGCCCAGGCAAAGAGCAAAATTCCAAACTAGAAGTATGGTTTCTACAGAATGCATATTACTTTTGCATCACTGAAACCTGAAACAACGTAAGACAGGGGCCATCTGTAGTGTATAGTGCCAGTTGACCACTTCTTGAAAGTATGTATCTGCTGATAACTTCGTAATTTAAACTAGTTTTTACAAGCAAACATATCTTATTTACACTTTCATGCCAAAAAGTAAAATAGAGACATTGCAATAATGTCTTAGCTATTTTGAGAGGCCAATAGACTTATTTTTAATCTAAATATTTTATTGCTATTATTTATTTGTATAATTTTCAGCATTTTGTAAGTTTATAGGCATAAACATCTTTCTTTTGGAATAGTAAGACTGCTAAAAAATCAGTAAAAGCAGTTTAATTCATTTAGCATTTTGAGCTTTATTAATGGAATTTATCTTTTTTATTGTTTCATAAATACTCATATTCTTTCAAACAAGTTTTATACTTTCATACAGTAAAACAGAAGTTTTTGTGTCCTTATTTTATGCCTTTTTATACTTTCCTTTAACTAATTTAATTAGCTGTTTGAAGGATTTTTTTTTACAAATAGGCAATTATTTTTGGAAATTTAAATTTAGAAACTCCTCTTTAACTCAGTAGATTTACAATTATGTTTGTACAAATGGTGGAGCCCTATATAGAACTGATTCCTATCAAAGTGTTTATGAATTTGTTCTTCATGAAACAAAGATACAGCTTAAAATTATTTCATGCATACAATAAATGTAAACATAAGAAATATTTTTTCTTAAGAGGTATTTGTATCTATGATAATTGTTTTCTATCTCTTATTTCAATCCCTGACATTTTGTAAATTGGATGTGTAAAATTTCTTCTGCAAAAGATTTGGCTGGCTGTTTTCTTTAAGAACTTTGATCTAAACCTCTTGAAATCATCAAGCACTGTTTTGTTTGATAATACATATAAATAAGAGATAGCACCTCTCTTTGTATATCCTAGTCCCTTGAACCATAAGCATACCTCTAAAATTGACTATATTGCTAAACTATTTCTGCTGAACTAATTTTTCTTATCAAGAACCCAAAACTCAAATGATAAATATGTTGAGATCTGAAGTAACTACTTTTTTGTGTCCTATCTTCCATACTTAACATTTGTTAAGATGAATATAGTTTCAGTAGTTTTCTTAGTTTATAGCGGCTTTATGGCTCATCCAAATAACACCAAGGAAAGGATATATGCCACCCAAGTTTGTCTTTGGGTCATGACCTAAAACCTCATCTGAAGGATTAAGTGATGGATAATTCTCTCCCTGCCCCTTGCCTAATGCAACCAACATTTGTTGGAAAAAATTCCAAGCTTGTGTTATGTGTGAGCCTATTTTTGTTTGGTTACTATTGTATCAATTATTGGTAAAAAAAAAAATTCAGATTGATTACATGACTATTTAATTGATTTTTAATAAGAAGTACACCGAACATGAAATGACATTCCAAGGTTAAAATTGTTTTAAAAATCGCTGGACATGTGAACCCAAAAAGCAAGAAAACACTGGAAGCAAAATGAAAAAAGGTACATTCAAAGCCAAATAGTGTCCAGTGGAGCAAATAAGGAAGAAAAGTATTTGTATTACAGAATTCACAAGAATTGTAAAATATTTATGATAAACCTTTATCATCAAATAATACCTGTAAAATACACATAACAAAATATATGTCTCACAGGGAAAAAAAATCACAGAAAAATCTGTTACGTTAATTCAATATGGAATAGAAAAGATAATTAATTACTTGTTTAATGAAAATAATTTAAAAATTAAATACAAAGGGGCAAAAAATTTTGCTGTAAGTATATCAAAGAATTCATGTAATTTATATATCAAGTAACTGTAAAATACCCCCAATAAATAATAGACAACTATGCAGAAATGATAAAAATGTACAATAAGTATAGAGAGCACCTTTATTTACAGTAAAATGAAAGATAAAATAATAGTAAATTCCATTTCACTTTCAAATTGAAAAGAAAATTTAAATTATCATTACCAGTGCTGATAAGCATCCAATAAGAAGGGCAATTTCTTATATTGCTGATGAAAATTCTGTACATTGAAACTATTTCTTTTAAAAGATTTGGTGTTATAGATCAATGGCTTTTTTTCATATTTTTAAATCCAACTATTCAACTATGCAAATTTACCTATACAAACTCAACTATTATCTCAAGAAAATAATTAGTACTATATACAATGATTTAGGTAGAAATTTTCATTTCAACATTTGTAATTAAAGCAACAAGTGGAAATAATTTAAATGTCCAATAGTGTAGGACATGTTAGATCAACTATGATCTGTCAGGGAGATAGACTATTTCTTTCTCATTTATTAAAATCATGTTATTTAGTGATCTGTGGAATGATTTGGAAAATGTTATAGTATAATGTTAAGTAAAAAGTTAGAATACAATATAATATGGCCAATTCTAATCTCTATTGGGTGAATGTGTGCTGTCAAAGATGAGAGAGAAACACAAAATATTTACCTGAATGATCACTTGGTATGCGTATTAATCATGTGGAAGGGATTATATTACTATTTCAGAAGCTTTCTTACAACCAAGATTAAGACATTTCTTGGGGCTGGGGATTTAGCTCAGCGGCATAAGGGCCGGCCTTGCAAGTGTATGGTCGTGAGTTCGATCCTTGGTACCAATAATTAAAAAAAAAAAAAAAAAAAAGACATTTCTTTTTAGTGTAGAGTGCATTGCTTTTCATGCAATAATGATTTGTTTTTATCTTTGCAGTACCTTGTCCAGTAGGAGAATTCTCTCGTACTGGGTTAATGCCTTGTTATCCATGTCCTCAAGACTATTACCAACCTAACCCAGGGAAGTCTTTCTGCCTATCTTGTCCTTTTTATGGAACTACAACTATCACTGGCGCTAGATCTATCACAGATTGTTCAAGTAGGTTGATACACTTCATTGCTTACGCATCTCATGTTGAGGCTTATTTTTGCTCGTCTCTGGTCGCTTCACTTCTGAGTATCATGATTAGTGGATTTGGGTGTTGAATTGCCTTTTTAAGATCCTTTTGATGACAGTATCTCAAGAATTATTTTGGAAATGCACTTGGTAACTTCCAAAGATCTTTTTAAGAGTCTAGAATTTAATGACATACGACATCCATCTGAACTCCTGTTCAATGTTACTAAAATTAAATATATGTGGCTTTACTCACTCTGACCACCAAGATCTTAACCAGAGTACTTTAGAGTCTATTATTGGAGTATCTATCACACACTGACATTCTTCTAAAATATTTTTATTAACTTTACCAGGTTTTAGTTCAACTTTTTCAGCAGCAGAGGAAAGTATAGTTCCCCTTGCCTCTCCTGGACATATCCAAACGAAGTATGAAGTTAGCAGCCAGGCAAGTCCATTTTCTTCATATGAAATGTTCTGTAGTAAAATGCTTGGAAAATAATTTGTCTGTCACAGAGAGGGGAACTAATGACTGTGAAACTTTAATCAGAGGTATGAATCCTATAAATGCATAATTGTATTTATTCATGACTTCTCATAAGAATGTTAAAAGAAAAATGCAACAGTAGATGCTCCAAGTACCAAAAACTGGGAGGTTTTTTTCCCAGAAATGTCTGCACCAGAATTATAAATATAGGATCCGTTGATTCACTAATAATTAATACCACACACATAGCCCATCATTTGAAAAAGGATATTTGGCTTAGCCAATGGCCTTTTCTGAATGATAGGCAGAAAGTCTTTTCCAAATGATAGGAAGAATTCCTCAACTTTCATGAAAATCATTTACATATTTTTCCCAACCAAAAAATTTATTTCTCGGAATAAGATGTGAGTTTTAAAATATTAAAAACCTAACTAATGACCGTAACTAAACAAATTGTTTCCATTTTTAAAAGAGTTAAATCTTATTATTTTGATGGATTCTGTCATTACTCTGAATTCACCTTGCTCAATGTCATGGTTTCCTTAGCTTTTAATAGTCTTAGGGATGACAAGGTTATTATTATTCCAGCTTCTTAAAAACTAGTTCTAGAGTTTTATAAGTCATATTTAAAGCTTAGCCTGTTGGAACCAGAAATTTGTTGGTACCCCTAAAGCAGAGGTTTTCAAACTTCAGGCATAATAGAATCCACCTGCCAATTTAAAAAAATAATGATACTGTATAGTCTCTACTCCTGTACATTCTTGTTTGGCTGGCTTAGTTTGGAACTCTGTCCTTTGTATATTTTTTAAAACATTTCAACTGTATTCTAACAGGAAGCCAGAATTTAGGAACACTACTTGGGTTCACCAGAACATCACTCAAGAATAATATATATTGTTTGTGTCCAACTATGTCAGTCAGTGGTCCAAGCAACTTGAGTGGACTTGCCTGGAGGCAGGAGCCATCTTTGTAGTGCTGCAACCGCTGACCCTCTAGACAGGACTGTTTTGAAGTAAATGGATGTTCTGTCTCTCATTCATGTCTTCTCTGCCTCGGGTAGGTTTTCCATGAATGTTTCTTAAACCCTTGCCACAACAATGGAACCTGCCAACAAATTGGGCGTGGTTATGTTTGCCTCTGTCACCCTGGATATACAGGTAATGTAGAGGAATATAAAGTTTAATGTTTTATATGAAATCGTTGTGTCTTGCTGAATAGAACTTAGGAATATTAAAAAAGTATCACCTGAGATATATCAGATTATATCAATGCAAACATGGTTAGTTTAACAAAGTATACATACTTCACAGATATGTTTTCGTTACATGTTTGGGAGGAAGAATAAGCAATCATCTTGTGTAAGAAAAATTCACATCATAACCCACAATATTATTTGGAATGCAGTTCTGGGAGCCACGTCCAAAGTATCATTTTAACACAAATTAAATATGTGGCAACGTAGAACAGATTGTCCAGTGTAAACATTTGTAAACAAACTCCTAGTTTCTCTCATTTGTGACCGTGATTTTTTGCTTTGTTCCTTTCTGGAAACTGTTCTCAGAAAAGCAGTAAGGTTTTGAACTTGATTATATAGAAATTATGTTTCTTTGTAGTGTGGCCCACATTACTGCTAAGTTCAAAAACATAATTTTAAGAAGAAATGAGCTGTACCTTTAAAATGCCAATTATTTTAAAATAATATAAGTCAATTTTCTTTAAATGATTTTTTTGTATTTTTTAAATTTCACGCAACCAACTTGGAAGCTTTTAATGAGAAAAGCAGTATTAAGGAAAAATTCACCATGAAATAAGCAGACGGGAAGTTGGAAAACAAAATATAGTCAAGAGCTACCAGGAATGCTGACATTCCATCTATTTTGACCGTGTGTGTGTGTGTGTGTGTGTGTGTGTGTGTGTGTGAATTTTATAAAAATTGTTGTCTGGACATTATAAGAGAAATAGTGATCCTATCTGAAAATTCTATAAATGAGTGATGACAAAGGTCATAACATATGATAGTGGCTTTTAAAGCGCAGGTCACTGGACCTCAGAGATTCTGGCAGTGCCAGGATTTCTGATTCAGTAGTCTGGGGTACAGCTTGATAGTTTACATTTCTATTACATTTCCAGGTGCTGCTGATGCTAGTGGTCCAGGAATCACATTTTGAGATCCCTATATAATATCTTGTAGAAGAAGCTGGTTTTCCAGCTAGCCAGTAGAAAGATAGTGTGCATCCTATGGGAAGATGGAGCCTGCTTCCGGTCACCTGGCTTATGAACTTAGATCTGGTAGGATTTAGCCCATCTTCTCTCCTCAGCCAGGTGACCTTCGCAGAAGTGTGTATGACTTCATATTTGTCACTTTGGAATTAGCATACAAGGGGTGATCAAAGCATTATATGGTGAATGTTTAAATTTTTAAAATTACTGCAGTAAAACACACATTACCATTAATACTAGCCTTGGTTACTTTTCTCTTGCTGCTGGGACAAAATATCCAATACTCATAATGAAGGAAGGAAAGGTTTGTTTAGCTCACTGTTTGTGGAGGTTTCTGTCCATAATTGGCTGGCTGCAAGGCAGAGTGGTGTGGCACAGGGATAACACTTAAAGACAGCAGCCATTAAAAGCAGCCAGAGCAAAAGGGAGAAGAGAAAGCCTCATTTCCTCCCTTGTACTGTACACAGACCACTCCCTCTCCAGGGTGGGTGGGTGCAGCACTTACAAAATCTCCTTACTCTTCTCTGGCACAGACTGAGGATGTTTACAAAGTAAGGATCCTGGCTCCCTGCTGAATTTCTTAGTTAAATTTATAAACTTCTCAAGTTGACACAATGTGTCAACCATAACAATACCCTTCAAAACATTTTTCTTCTCTTTGAACAGGCTTGCAACTTTCTGCAACAGGTCTAGAAGTCTTCTTTCATGAAAGTCTTTAGAAAGCGTGGTTAAAAAAAATTATATATATATATATATAGATAGATGCTACCATCTGCCATCCAACAGAATGACAGATTCATCACAACACTAGGGTGTGTCTTCATACACCTATTCACAAGATTTGATACTGTGTAATTTCTGACCATTTCCCCAAAGTCACAAATACTGAAAGATAAATGTTTTCAGCCAGTTCAGGGTGTTGAGGCATTCATGACAAAACAACTAAAAACATGAAAGACGACTTCCAGAACTGCTCTGCAAGAATGCTCTGGCAGGAATGATGGGATAAGTGTGTTCAGAGTTAGAAGAGAGAGGGAGAGAGAGAGAGAAAACATTTCAGGGATATTAATGACAATGTGTCTTTTACTGTAATACAATTTTTTGATTTAAATGTTGACCGCAGTTTTCAATCACATTTCATAATTCCTTGCTCCAGTTCACACTTCCAAGCAGTTTGCCCCCTCCCTACTTCTAATTTAGGATCTTTTACTATCTTTTGTGTATTCTTGTAAAGTCCTCAAATCTGTTTAGAAATGAATAGTGCCTTCATTAAATAGCTAACTAGGTAAGCCTTTTAGCCCCTATACATTTAGGTTAAGATAAATATTCTTTTTAAATTTTTTTTATTATTTTGAAGGTAGTAAAACACAACAGAACAAGACAGAGCAAAGCCAATGAGACAGTATAGTGAAATTGGTACAGAACTTCACAGCAGGTTACCAGGATGACTAAGTACCATAGTGTATCTCATTAGCTTCACAATAGTTGTTCTTTCAATCAGGCATAGCAAAGTCAAAGGGAATACAGAATATTACAGAACTTACCAAAACAGAATATTGAATAGAGCAATATCATTAATCAGAACAAAGCAAAACAGTGATAGAAATATTTGCCTTCAAAGAGATGGTAGAAGGAAATCCCCTTACTTGCTGTATTACATATGGTCAACCTCCCAAGAGATGCTCACTCACATCTCTTGCTCCCACTTGCTAAACGGGGGTGGGGGGTGGAGGTGGTGACAGGATGTTTGATTTTCAGCCCACACACCGGCAGTCTCACAGCCGCCTCAGAGGGCCGTGAGCTGTTTGCTTTCTTTCCCAGCGCCCCAGGTTCCAACATGGCGGGGTCTCAGGAAACACTGCTGCTTCTCGCCCTGGGGCTGCCGCAGTTTGCCATGCTACAGCCGCTCAACAGGACGGCAAGGGGGTTGAAGATAAATATCTTTAAATGATCAAGGTTCTGTTTGATTGGCCTTCAATGTTGGTTTGCATTTTAGGTTTAAAGTGTGAAACAGACATTGAGGAGTGTAGCTCACTGCCCTGCCTCAACAACGGAATTTGTAAAGACCAAGTAGGGAAATTCATCTGTGAGTGCCCGATGGGTTATACAGGTAAGGGACGAGTCTATTGTTTTTACAGTATAAACCTTGGAATCATTAAGATTTCATCACTGAGGTAAATTTAAAATACATCATTAGAATGTATTAATAAAGTGTTATAGACACCATAGATATTATAGATGCTGGAGAGGTATAATTTTTATTATTTGTATACATTGGGCAAGTGTTGTTATTAAGTTCTTTCATAGGAGAGCACAATTATCAATTGGACGGTATGAAATTGCTTGAGGTTTATGAAATAGGCAGATCTCATCTGATCTTTGCCAACCAGATCTGCAACATTGGATGAGTCACTTAACTTCTCCGAACTTGTTTTGCATGTGTAAAATTGGGCCATTTACTAATATATAATATGTAAATGCTATTTTCAGACTTTATAAATGTATGTAGAAATAAAAGAAAAAATATAAACCAGCTGTGTTGGCACACATCTATAATCCCAGCACTCGGGAGGCTGAGGCAGGAGGATCATTGCAAGTTTGAGACCAGCCTGGGCTACAAAGTGAGCTCAAAAAGACAAAAAAAAGTATATAAAAACTAGTAGAATACTGGACATGCAGTATGTTCTTTACCAGCTCATTAGTCAGTAGTGGTAGTTTATTGAATTTATTAAGAGGGAGTGCCTATTTTTTAGTGTTGTATGTGTGTGCATGCACACGTGTGTATGTGATATAATTATTACTAACTATAGACTTTAGCCACTTGTATTATTAAGGACTACTTTCCTTTTACCTTAAATGAACACATATATGTAAGTCAAAGTTGAAACTTCCAATACCTTCCCCACAATGCAGTTCAGAAATACTGACCTTACTGCCAATTGTCTTATTAAAAAATTATAATTATTATAATATTGACAATGTATTCTTATAAAATACACCTTGATTTGCTGTCCTACAAATAATAGTATTATTATGGAGTACACTGAGATAATCTGAAACATCTAGCACAGCACTTAACTCTAAAATTATTACACTAAAAACATGCCTGAATATATATTTAATTTGTATGAATATTTAATTTCTCTATTTTAGTAAGTTTAGTAAAATCTTAAAAGTTTTTCAGATTCTAATCCCTTTTGGGGAGAATTAGAAGGGAAAAGAGAGGAAGAGGAAATGAAAGGAATCAACATGCAATAAATATATGTACCAATTCCCCATGATAAATGTATTAGTTATGTATCACAAGCATATTCTAATAAAATTTTTAAAAATAGTAAATTTATACTCTAAAAATAATTTTCATCAAGAAACAATTATTTAATACTCTAATTTATGATAGTAATCATTTGTAGTAAGTTATTTTTCCCTTTCTGGAATGCATGGAACCATGATAACCTTAGTTATGTAGGAAGATACATTGAATTTATACAATAAAATTCCATTTAATTTGGGAGTTTAACTCAAACATTTGAATGTAGGAGGAATTTTAAACAATCAGGATCCACCTTGAAGATCTCTTCAGTCACCTGCTACATAGAACAGGTAAATTTCTTGCTTAAGTTTTGCAATTCAAAGATTTGAAGAAACACTTTACTTCAGTGCATTTGGCTAAGAACAGAATTTTCCAGAAGCTTATTAGCTAGAATTTCTAAGCGTTCAATCGTTACACTCCAAGAAAGTTTTCTTAGAAGCTATTGGTCTTAAAGTCCTGTCAAGTTTTCACTAATTCACATATTCTGTCACTTTTTTCAGGTCAGCTGTGTGAAGAAAATACGAATGAATGCAGCTCCAGTCCTTGTTTAAATAAAGGCACCTGTGTGGATGGCATCGCAGGTTACCGCTGCACCTGCACGAAAGGATATATTGGTAAGATATTTCCGTTCTTCCTCCATTGTCTTAGGATATTATAAAGCACTAAAAACAAGCACATTCACAAATATAATATATAGCCGTCCTTTTTGGATTTTCCGAATGTACTGCAATAAGGTAAAGAAAGTCTTCATTTCGAGGAACTATACACTGAATACAATGTGCAATTTACTCTTAAACTGTTCACCAAAAGGCAGTATTCTTGTGTGTGTGTATGTGTGTGTGTGTGTTAAGAGAAACAAGGAAGAGCTAGAGACAAATCATGTAAATATTTGCAAATGGATGTAAATGAATGCAGGATAGCATATTTTGCAAATGGATATTATAAATGGATGCAAAATAATACAATTTAAAACACATACTGAGTTGGCAAAGAAGAAACCCAGGAAAGGAAATGACCAGTGAAAGGTAAAGACAAGGTAAAAGAAACAGAAAAATTTTCATAGGCTTACTAATTTTATTTTTTAACGTTAATCTCAATTAGATGTTTATTACGCATTTTAGTTTCAAAAAGAATATCAAGAGAGCAGATTGTGAAAAATCCAGTTATAAAATGATTCACAAAGCCAAAACTCACTGGATCTTGAGCCAGTTTAATAGACTGGTAGTTCTGCAACCTCCAGTTGTCATTTAGAAGCAGCACCTACCAGGAACCTTCATCTCAGTCTCTGCAGAGCGCTTAACACTGGGGCTCTTTCTCTTCCTCAACTGTCCCCAGGCCTGCACTGTGAAACCGAAGTCGATGAGTGTCAGTCAAGCCCTTGCTTTCATAATGCAGCCTGTGAAGACCAAGTTGGGGGATTTTTGTGCAAATGCCCGCCTGGATTTTTGGGTATCCGGTGTGAGATAAACATTGATGAGTGTCTCAGTCAGCCCTGCCAAAACGGAGCCACTTGTAAGGATGGTGCCAATAGTTTCAGGTAAGAGCCCACGCCTAGGCTTCCTTTGCTTGACTGTTCAGTCATCCCACATCTTTCTAGAGAATTGCAGTAGGCCCCAAGACTTCCATTTTCCAGTGCCATCCCAAGGACAGACTAGTGCAATCTCTGGGCCACGTGAGGTAAGGTTTGAAACCTGCAATTTAAAATAGCCGCCTGTTGCGTTCTAAATTTCCCAATGATTCTGATGTATGGCCTTCTTTGGAAACTCCTTCTCTACACTTGAGAAGTTATAAAAGATGAAAGAAAACATAATTCCAATGTGCAAAATAAATAATGCTAACACTAGACAAACCCACATTTTCCGATGATTTATATTGTAGCTGAAATTTTTACACTGTGCGAAATCAAAATGGACTGTACATTGTACAATCACATTTTTTTGTACCAATCTACATTCTATATCCATGATGTTCATTTAGCTTAGTCACCTTTGATTCAAAAGAAGCCTGAGTGTAAACAGATAAAATAAGAAAAGCTAAACTTTTGTGGCTGAAAATAGTACTGTAGGAGAGAAATAAAGACTTTGCTTTTCTGAGGCAACACGTAGGGGGCCGGTAGAACTCAGTTTGAAATCTATCCCCTCCTGGCATCTTTATGGAGCCTGCCCTATTACACCCCTCTCCTCATAGGCAAATTGAGAAGACAGCACTTTGGCCTTGTAAAAGACTGTTCTTGCTTGCAAAACCTTAGGAGATATCATTGTCCTCAAGATGCTGCTGGTTCTGTAAGTTTACAAGAGTTAAAAGCAGAGCAAAAAGCCTATCTCAAGTGCAACATTTCACTGCCTGCTTCCAGCCTGGCCCCTGCCACTACCACCTCCAGGAATAGCCAAGGCACAGGGTAGAAGAAATGAGAAGGCAGTTTCGCCAATGCGACTTCCACTCACCGTGTGGAAATGTCTTACCAAGGTAGCATTATTTCCTGTGGGTGCTTTACATGTTCTGGCATTTAGTATCTAACCATAGGCAATGAAAAGTTTCCAAATGAAAAAGGCTTCCCAGAATTCCAAACAGTGAATGAATGTCAAATTCATCTAAATCTCAACTAGAGAAAAGGAAAAGATAATAGTTGATTCATAAGGAGTGTAGCTTGTTGACAAAGAGAACATATTTCAGGTATGGAATGTCATAATGGTACCAAACATTGGCAGAGAAAGGTGAGTGAAATTCTAGCCAAAACAGATTTATCATCAAGTGCAAAGACCCAGTAAGATCCCCCAATTCCAACTGAAATTTCCCTTTAGTGCCTCCCAAATACCACTTATTCATATTAATCATCTTCAGATCCATATTTAAGAGGTAATCATATGACTGCACCAGTACTATGATCTCTTAGTTACAAAATAATTCAGTTATACAGAAAATTACAAACAATAATAGTCACACACATAGCACTGCGATTATCAAACCTTAGCTGCTACTTAGTATCTATTACATGACTGTACCATGACTTATTTCCCCAGTCTCTTCCTTATAGACATTTAGAATGATACTGCTATGAACATTTGTTTCATCTTGTGTATCTTCTGCAATAATCTCCTTGAGAAGATAACAAGAAATGGTATTTGGGGCTCTGGGAATGCAAATTCTCGACTTCTGTTGACATTGCCAAATTGTGCTTCCACTTACTATATGAGATTTCTTATTTTACAACAACCTTGTCAACATTTGACATTATCATTTTCATTCTGACGGGTTTAAATGATTTGTTGTATACCAGGAAAGTGTTGTATGACACACGGAGAACAAGTTTCAGAATCCAACCCTACCACTTAGTAACGATAGGACTTACACAACCTGCTTAGCCTTTCTAGCCATGGTTTAACACATCTGTAAAGTGGGAATAATACTAGTATTAATATTACTAGTACTATTCCATTGCTGTAAAAAGATTGGCTAAATCTATAGAAAGATATTGGAACAACATCTGAATTTTGTATATTTTTCCAAGCATTTTTGTGGGGAGAGAATCCATAAAACGAACTAATATTTCACCTGAACAAAAACTACCTTTCATTATAATTATTATCATTATATTTTAATACTGATATTTCAGATGGGTTTAGTTCAATGAACTGGAAAAAGTAACTAATAAAGTACTGTTTGAGTAAAATATGTTTCAACATTTCAATTAGCAAAGTCTTTGGAGATAAGGTTATCATGAATGCGAGACACTCTCTAATGATTTTTAGCAGCTGTTCTGATCACTACAACACTTTGTTTTCTTTAGGTGCCACTGTGCAGCAGGCTTCACGGGGTCACACTGTGAATCTAACATCAATGAATGTCAGTCTAACCCATGCAGAAATCAGGCCACCTGTGTGGATGAAACAAACTCATACAGTTGTAAGTGTCGGCCAGGATTTTCAGGCAGCAGGTGTGAAACAGGTAGCTATAAACTAAATGTTATTAACAACAATACTGGGCTGGGGATTTAGCTCAGTGACATAAGCGCCAGCCTGGCAAGCGCAAGGTCCTGGGTTCGATCCCCAAAAATCACAACCTAAAAACAATACCAAGACAGCAATGTCTATTTTTACCTGTACCATATATATATATTGTCCATATACCAAAAACTGCTAAGCACTTTGTACTTAATTTTCACAGCCATCCAATAAACAGGTGCCATTATTAATATCCTCAATAACACAGATGAGGAAATTAAACCTTAGAACTGTATGGGGAAGTGGAGAAATGGCATTTAACAGGACTCTGCTGGGTGTTTGGAAAGGACACTTTTATAAGCTTTAACTTATGCGATGACTGTCCATGGACATGTGTGACAATCAGTAGATCAAAGCTGAACTGCTTCCTTTGGGGGACTGCAGTCTTTTCGCTGTAGGAAATTTGTTTCATTGAGTAGGTTTTGTAGGTTTGGGGCAGAGCTGAATTGCTGATGAAGTAAGGAAAAATCAGAGCCCCAAGAAAGGGCAGGTGATACGCTTGCACTTACCAGCCGCTTTCTTGCAGCACGACCATTTCCTCTTCACTAAGTTCTCGTCAGAATACAAGTGTGCTTCAGCATCTCAGCTGCAGCAGCATCCTGATTCCGTATCTCCTTGAAACTACCCCCTGTCTCCGCATTCTTTCATCATAGAGTGTTTTGCTCTTTCATATACTTGCCGGTTATTTTATTTAAAAGAATGTGAAATATATTCTGTAAATTATCTTTAGTTTTAAAACTGCTTCTCGAGGAATCATATTTACTGAGTGTTAACTTTTTCACAGCATGACTGTTTCTGTACTGCTTACTTTTGACAATTAGAAATGCTTCATAAGTACCACAATCTGCTTACCTTTCCTGTTTGTTGCAGAACAGTCTACAGGTTTTAATCTAGATTTTGAAGTTTCTGGCATCTATGGGTATGTCATGCTAGACAGTGTCCTTCCATCTCTCCATGCTGTAACCTGCGCATTCTGGATGAACTCCTCTGACCCCTTCAACTATGGGACACCAATCTCCTATGCATTTGAGGATGACAGCGACAATACCTTCCTCTTGACTGATTATAATGGGTAAGCTAAAGTTGAAGAAGGCTGTGTTTAAGACCTGTGCTTAGAACCAAATTAGAGCCTTATGCTGGTAAGGGCTCAATTTGTGACACTGTTGATGAGGACTGGGGTGGCAGTGGTGGGATTAGGTGCTGCATCAGGGTAGCTGGGTAACGAAAGTCAAGTAGAAGGGCTGGACAAGTTCTGTAACAAGACGATGTTTTAGTGACAGTTGCTTAGACATGCCTTGTATTTCATTGCTTAGTAAGTATATGAATCACTTCACAATGACCTTGGGAATTAACATCCCTTCTACTAAAAGGGATGTTAGATACTAAAACAAAATTTTAGACAGACTAAATAATGTGATCTGTATCTCATACCTTGCAAGGGGCAGAGAGAACTCTCAAACCTAGACACTAAGACTGATGTTCATGCCTTATACAACAAGACCTCCAAAGGGTAAGGGAAGAGCCGCAGAGTTAAGCAGGACTTCCACCACTGGTCATCTGTCCACCCTACTTACTGCTGAGTGGTCCAGTGTCTTGTCCTTTTGTGGTCCCTTTAAGGTCACTGGTCTTGTCCACATGTTCAGTCCTTGACTAGGACTGACAACCATGTAGGTCTGCACCTTTAATCTGGATAGATTCTGTGGTTACCAAGTGGGATTTTCTCCTCAATTCATCCACATTGCTGGCCTCTAATGAGCAGGTCATACCTCAGAGACACACTGAGCTCTCTTTTCACCCCGCGGTCCAGAGAGTTTCACTATTCTAGTAGAAATCTCCCAAACTCAGATGCTATTCTTTCCGGTGGACTTGAACTTTCAGAAAAACAACATTCGAAAGGTTTGCAAAAGCCCTCCTCTGAGATAAAATGCCAACTCAAATAGAGAGGGGAAAATTCAGGAAGGAACTAATACTGCAAAAATATTACCTTCCTACAGACATCTTTGAATAGAATGTGAGAAAATTCTGGGAGAGGTACTCAATGAATTTTTATCTCTGTCATCAGCTTTCCTTAGTCATTTCCTTTCCTCCATTTGCTTTTGAAAACTTTTCACTTTAAGTGAGTTTCTTTCTTATTCCCCTCAGTGACATGATTGTTGGAAACCTCTTCCAGTTGGCCACTTCTGCTAACTATTCTTTCCTTTGGATTCAGGCACTTTGCCTACCATATAACTACTTCGGCAGGTTTTTAAAAAAATTTATTTTTTTGAGCTGCTATAATAAAGTACCATAGATTGAATGGCTTGTAAACAACATAAATTTATTTCTCACCATTCTGGAGACTGGAAAGTTTATGATCAAGGTGCTGACAGAATTGGTATCTGGTGAGGGCCTTAGTAAGCATATTCTTGCTGTGTCCTCTGAAGACAAAGCAGCAGGGGATTTCTTTGGACCTGTTTTATAAGGACAATGATTCTATTCATGAGGGCCCCACCTCCATGACCTACTTACCTGCCAAAGGTCCATATCATTGTATATGTGTGTTTGTTTGTTTATTTGTTTTTATTTCTGCAGTACTAGGGATTGAATCCAGGGCCTTCACAGTGAGATACAACCCCAGTCCTTTCTTTTCTTATTCCATCACTTATGTATAGAAAAAACAACTAAGTTGCTAAATTGCCCAGACTAGGCTTTAATTTGCAGCCCTCCTGCCTCAGCCCCCCAGAGTGCTGGAATCACAGTCATGTGATTCCATACCTAGCAGGCCCCATCTCTTAACACCATCACAAGTGTGATTAGATCTTAATATATGAATTTTGAGGAAATATAAAACATTCAACTTACAAGCCATAGCAGCAGCCATGAAGCATATTTACCTTCTATGAGATAATCCAAATTTGTTCTTGGTCATAGGAAACACATTTTGGAAAACAGATATGGGTCTGACACTTACAGAACTCAACTACTTTCTCTTCACTCAATTTCCAAAATAGCCAGGTGGTAAATTGTTTAAAATTGGACAATTCTTTTTGGCTTATCTGAAAATTTTTTCCTACCCCTCAATATTTAAGAAACACAAAATTTCCACAAGATACAATTAAGTGGAATTATTAAATCAGATCTGCTTCTACGAAATATGGCCAAGTGAAGTAAGATGACTAATGGGTTTACACAGTGTACTTTACCCACAAAAGATGAAAAATAGCTACATGCTCCACAGAAGGGATTGCGACATATGACTAACTACTATTCCCTGGAATCTTTCTCTCTGCAGCTGGGTTCTTTATGTGAATGGCAAGGAAAGGATAACAAACTGTCCCTCAGTGAATGACGGCAGTTGGCACCACATTGCCATCACTTGGACAAGTACTGGTGGAGTCTGGAAAGTCTATATTGATGGGAAGTTATCTGATGGTGGCACTGGTCTCTCTGTTGGGACAGCCATCCCAGGTATGTGGAAACAACACAAGTACAATTCTGGTGGCTTCTAGAGGTGGTGGTGCATATGTAAATATCAAGCCTGTTTGCTTTGTTGTCCTTGTTTTCAGACAAAAGTCCGTAGTTCTTTCTCATTTCCTACTCTGTGATTATTCAGACTGTGAGTTACTGCATGCTTTTTCCTAGGTGAGCTGTAAGCCACCATGTAAGAAATGCCTTTGAGGAAGGAGTCTATGTTAATACTACCAAAGAGCAAGCTGAACTAAACAAAAAAAGTCTGCTAAACTGTCTTCCAAAAAAGAAAAAGATTAACTGTTGGTTTAGAGGCGGGACATTGATTTGTAAGGACTTTGTTTTGTGATCAGCATACAAACTGTCACATTACAAATAGCTATTCATGTTTTATTCTCCTTTTCAAATAGAACCCAACTTCCTCTGTAAAAACACGTTAAAATGAATGTTCAGAGACCTTTAGTTTAAAAATGCATGATCCTTGCGTGATGGCATGTGCCTGTAATCCCAATATTCTGGAAACTGAGGCAAGATGATTGTTGCAAACTCGAGACCAGCCTGGGCTACAAAGTGAGCTCAAGGCCAGCCTGAACTGCATAGTGAGACTCTTATCTCAGCAACACCAAA
Organism: Dolichotis patagonum; assembly: GCA_004027295.1. Lineage (NCBI taxonomy): Eukaryota > Metazoa > Chordata > Mammalia > Rodentia > Caviidae > Dolichotis > Dolichotis patagonum. The sequence goes on along the minus strand of PVJX010002035.1, from coordinate 83,841 downwards.
AAAAATAAAAAATAAAAAAAAAAATAAAAATACAAAAGTATGATATAGCAATATTTGCTCTGTGTAGACACATCTGTAGAAGAACATTGTTCTCCACTTTCCTCGTTTGTTTCAAATATTAAAAATAGTACCTGGAAAACAAGTGAAACAAAAACAGTTCAAAATTTTAAAAAGTAACATAGTCTAAAAGTAAGTTTTATCAAAGTAGGATAAATACATGAATAAACATAGTATTAAAAGGCCCAATATTCATGAAAATGTGATGATACTTTGCGAAGCCTCAACACAGATCTTTATTTTATACTTTTTAGAAACTATTGTTTGTGTGTATTATTTTTCGTACTAAGAAAGCTTGGGGATCAAACTAAAGTTGGTTTTATTTGTAAATGTAAAGAATACATACTGGGCACCTGCTAGCTGGGTCAGGCAACTGTGTGGGCACTGGAAGTCTAAGGATGGACAAAAGGCATGGGACTCCTGCTCCCTTCAAGCACACAGTGTGGTGGAGAAGTGCAGTACTAACTCCATAACCACACTAACTGATGTGGGCTTTCAGACTGAGGTAAGGCCGGGGATTTAGCTCAGCGGTTTAAGTGCTTGCTTGGTAAGTGCAAGGTCATGAGTTGGATCCCCGGTACAAAAAAAAAAAAAAAAAAAACTGAGGCAAACACTATGGAAAAAGAGTACTGTCCTATACCTGAAGATCTGATTAGAATTAAGTATTGGAGAGATGTCCCTGCAGAATTCACAAGAGTGCTCAGGCATTGATAAACTCCTGATGAAAAAAACTAAAAGAAGACTGATATCTCTAGCATGCAACTGAATGACAAAACGGGGAGCATGGGGCTTGAATGGCAGGTTATTGCCAAACCACAGAAAGCCTTAGAGGGCTGATAAAGGATTGAGGTTCACAGTTGAATCAGTGAGAAGTTACTGACAGGTTTTAACATGGCTGGGGTGGATGGCAGGCAGGGGGCTTAGTTAGGAATGATCAGAATGCTTTGGCTGATCAGAAGTGATAAGACATATGTCAACAAATCCTAAACAACAAAGGTTGATAGCCAAAGGGACAGAAGGACACTGTTGGAGGGAGATCTCCAAAGGTTAATTTCATAACCATAAGAAGGATTTGCTCTGCTTCTACTGGGAGGGAAACTTGGACTAAATGAAAAAACAAAGGAGAAAGTACTCATCCTTCACCCTTGTGTAACGGAAGAGATGGAGGAAACACACAGATTTGGGGTTGCATCCACATACTAAGTATTTGCCAAGAAGCAGTCCAGGCTGCAGGGCAGATTCTTCAGTGTGGAGGCTGGAGAAATGTCCCACTCAAAAGGAACCTCCCGCTAAAAAGACAGCGACAGAAATATTTTTGTTTGTTGTGAGGAGAGAGAACAAAGGAAACTGAGGAACTTTAATGAATTTAGGTAATGTGGATGATTTGTAAAGACATAGATTGCGATTAATTTAGAAGAGAAGGGGCAGGAAACAGACAAACTAGAAACATTAGACATGTCATTGAAGGTAGCAGTACTGTAAGATGTATATAAAAGTTGCTTTTAAAAATTACGTGATTACACAGGTCAATATTAAACAACATTTTAATGACAGCACACTCAATAGATTTAAAACACCTCTTCTACCAACATTGGCCTCTTTCTAAAATATATTTGAACCAGAATCCAATATAAAAGCTCAGAACATCCTTGTAATACCCTTTGTCCCTAGTCATCTGTTTAAAGCAAATAATACTTTCACATAAACATACTCAGTGTTTCCATCATGACGATCACGTGAGTTTGATATACAACAGTTATTGTATTGTCACTTTAGAGGGAAGGAATAAGAGGGGCCCATGAAAATTGAAATAAGTGTTTGAAATTGCATTTCTAGAGTTTAATTCCTTTGACTCATGATGCACCCTTCTCGTTGCCCCTCAGCCCTTGTTATTTAGGTAAGCACAGTGATACAGGTCCAGAAGCACGGCAGGTGTGGTATCACTGGAAACTCAAGCCCAGAGAGGAGATGGGATCCTAGCAGCTAAGGATGGACATTCTCAGTGCTTAGTGTAGAATGTTCCTGCTTACTGTAAGAACATGTTATTGTTTCTTAGATTTTACACACTCTTCCTTTGTCTAGAAATCTCATATCTCCTTCTGCACAATATTAACTGACTCAGGCATCAAGATCCAAATGTGAAAATCTTTCCTGATCCCTGATTTTCCATCTTAGTCACTTCCTCACCCCTGGAGTAAAATAACCAACATTCACAGTTTAAAGGTGGAGAGGTTTGTTTTTAGCTCATGGTTTTCAGAGGATTCAGTTCATAGGCTGTTGATTCCAAGGCAGAAAGGACATGCTGGAAGAGTCTGGTGGAGGAAAGCTGCTCTTGTCATGACAGCCAGAGAGAAGAGAGAAGGGAGGAGCCAGGGAGGGAGATACACCCTTGTAGGTCATGCCCCTAGTGGCCTCCTTCCACCCAGGTGCCTCTGCCTAACAGCTCAGTCCGGTATGGCTCATCAATGGGTTAAACCACTGATGAGTATGACCCCGCCCCCACGATCCAGTTGCTTGCCATACATATGAGTATTTGAGAGACCTTTTGGAACTAAACCATAATGCTTTCCTCACTGAGCCCTTTTTTTTTTTTAATTCTTCTATCATCTGTTCACTTTGATGACAGTGGAAAGTATTTATGGAAATTAGAAAGTATTCATGTTCCAAAAATGTGTATTTTCCCCTAGAATTCCCACCCCTACCCCACAAGGCAATAACGCTTTCAGCTCTACTTTTACACCCAAGCCCAGGTCATTGATAGCTTTCTGAGCATCTGCTGAGTTTAACCTATATCTTAGGGGATGAGGCAGAGTTGGCTGGGTAGGAGAATGGAGTGAAAGGGCTCTGTGTGCAGAGGCAGCGAGCCTTGAAGGGGCTGTGTGAGGGGCAAAGGCTGGAAACTCCCTGTAGCCGGAACACGGGGTTGAGTGGAAAAGGAATAGATGATAGAGAAAGAAGCGGATTTGCAGTACAGTGATAGGCTGTAATTGGAAGTCCCTTAACAAATGCGCACTTTCCCTTCTTTAGGAAATTACGGGACAATAAAATGTTTGAATAGAAAATGGCATTATCAGATGAAATGAGGTGGCAGTTTCTTTCTGTGTTTAATTTAGTGTGGGTTTTTTTCAACTTTGGCTTCCCTGAGTGGTGAGATCACAGGTGATTTTTAGTGCTTTGTTCTTTTCTACTATTTTCAAAATGGATACATATTTTTGGCATGGTTAAAAAGAAGTATTTATTGCTTTAGAAAAACTTAAACCCTGATGGAGTAAAAAGTGGAGCAAAAGGACAGGAAACAACCCCAGAAAACTTTTCCAGTAACCATCTAAAGCCACAGTAGTCTGAGCACCGCAGGAAGGATGGGCAGGATGTATTCCAGCGGTTGGTATTGTGGAGATCCTGCTAACAGTCTCGGTTGATCACGCAACCTGCTTGGCTTGCCCTTAAAAACACTCCATGGACTGAATGGCTTGATAACAGAGACTTAGTTTTCCCTGTTCTGAACAGTGGATGTCTGGGTTCAAGGTGCTGGTGTGTTGTTTCCGGCAGGGGCTCTCCTCCGAGCTTGTCCACAGGCCACCCTCTCACTGTGTCTCCACATGGCAGAGGAAGAAAGCAAAATCACTAACGTCTTCTCTCATAAGGGTGCCAATCTCATACCTCCTAAATAACCATCACGTGGAAATACGGCTTCAGCATATAAATGCGCTGGGGCACACAATCCTGTCCGCAGCAATGACTGATAGCCGTTTGCGTGACCAGGTTTATGGAAGAGTCTATGAGCTGAGACAAGAATTCTAGGAAAAAGAGTTGATGCGAGAGGAAAAGATTATGTGTCTAGTTTAAGGTGCTGAGATTGAAGTTCCTGTCAGAGTTCAAGTCACAGAGATACATGCAACTAGAATATGTTTTTGGGTCACTTTATATCAACTTGGCAGTTGTTTTTAGTGACTGTACAGTTGGTAAGGTTTTAGCATAGTGACACTTGTATAGAGTGCTGGTAGGTAAGAAAATTCATACAACCTTTCTGAAATTTACATTAGACTATTTAGAGAAATTTGCTTGGAGCCATCAATTCCAGTACTGGAAATCAACCTAAGGGGAAAAAACCAAAGATCTGAACAAATGTTTATGTATTGGTACATTTGTCTCAATGTTATTTTAGCAGCAAACTTGGAAGAAACTCTAATATCCCATAGCAAATTATTATTTAATTAAGCAAGTAGTGGCTGTGCATTGTTATGACATAGCAAAACCATTAGAATTCATAAAATAAGAACATATTTGAAAAGAAAAACAAGATTGAAACATTATATGAAAAACCTGAGTTGTGGTTTAAAATAGTCTATACACAGTAATAATAATAATAACCTGAAGCTGCTGCCGCCCCAGGGCAAGGAGCAACATCATTTACTGAGATCCGTGCCATGTTGGAACTTAGGGTACTGGGAAACCAGCAACCAGCCTGCTGCCTTCCAGCGCACAGGCTGAGAATCAAACATGCCATATTCTCCTCCCCCCGTTAGCAAGTGAGAGTCAGAGATCTAAGCATCTCTTGGGAGGTTGACCATATGTAATATAGCAAATAAGGGGGATTTCCTTCTACTATCTCTTTGAAGGCAAATATTTTTATCACCATTTTGCTTTGTCCTGATTAATGGTATTGCTCTATTCAATATTCTGTTTTGATAAGTTCTATATTATTCTGTATTTCTCTTGATTTTTCTGTACTTGATTGAAAGAAAAACTATTGTGAAGATAACAAGATATACACTGTTACCTGTTATCCCAGTAACCTGCCGTGAAGTTCTGTGCCAGTTTCACTACACCGTCTCAATTGGCTTTATTCCATCCTGTTCTGTTGTATATTACTACCTTGAAGTTAATAAAAAAATTAAATAAAAAAAACAATAGAACATGAGAAAACAAGGTAACAAAATACCTCCAAAAACTCCCAACTCTACCAAAGCTGATCCATGGTGCATGGATGAGGAGAAACTCAAAAACAAAACAACAGAATTACATAAGTTGATTAAAAAGGAAATAACAACAACAAAACAGATCAGTAAGGTACTGAGCAAGCTGAAACTTGATATAGCTAAACAGATAATGGACTTAAAAAGCAAAAGGAGGAAAAGAAAGTACTGTAAAGGATATAACTGCCTGTATGTTTAAGTGTGTACAGTTGATAACCATATTAATAAGTTCTTGTTGGATGGTTGAACAGAACTGTTTGCAGCCTCACTGTTTGAATGTCCACTTTGTGTGCTTTAATTTTGTAACATGAACAACTATTTTTAGGAGGACGATATGTAATTTATCAACTAGTGATTTCTTACTTTTTTTTTGAAATTCTGTATAATTTTACCCTTTTTTCTGTTTTGCTTTTTTTTCTCTTTAAATAAAATTTAAAATAATAATAATAATCTGAAAGGAAATGCATAAAGCTATTAAAAGATTATTTCTTAGGAATTCCTTATAATTTGTTTTCCAAGTTTTCTTTTGTGTCTATTAATTTTTAACTTATTTTATTTTTAAAATACATGTTGGGAAATCACAGACAGAGGAGCAGAACAGTTTTAGAAAACCCAAGAAGAGATAATTCTGTCTTTTAAGTCATTTGCCATCAACCCGGCTTCTGGTTAGAAATAGGTAGTACATAAAAGGCGGCAACTAAAGAGAGTTTAATAAATGATTATTTTCAAAAATATGGACATAGTAAAGAGTATAAAACCGTGTTAACCCAAAACACCTGACTAGCAACAACAAAAAGTTGTGAGGGATGGACCCAAAGTGACAGGCATAGGTGCCATTGCAAAGATTTAGACAAAGTAGTAGTAATGGAGAGAAATCACCTAATGGAAAAAATACCAAATGAGAAAAAAATGCCTCCTGTCAGTTGTTTGCCTGGAAGGATGGAATCCATGCCATTGGCCAGCCACAAACTAAAGCCAGAGGACAAGAAGTTGGGCGGTGCAGCTCAGGGGTCATGATCTTTGAGACACAAAGCATAGAAAAGGTAGAAGGCGGAGCTGATGGAGCAAACACAGACCACTCAGGAGGGACAGCTGAATGCAGTAAAGTGATAAATAGACACATGCTACAGAGAGTCACAGAGATGAATGCTGCAGCTTCCATTGGATTTGCCAAATAGGAGGTCCCCGGCCATTTAGAAGACTCCCTGGAATTGATGATAGAAATTACAGAATTAGGGCATACATATGAAAGAAATGAACTGTAGCTACTAGTAGGCTGCCATGCAGGGCAGTTTTCTAGAAGGAAGTGAAATAGGTCCTACGTAGCTTGCTGGCATTAAATCTTGTGTGTACTATATGTATTATAGGCAGCTTTTACAGTTGACATTTATAAATCCAGTAGAAGAATCTAAATCTTGTCCAACTGTTTTTCAACTGTTTTTCAACTGTTTTTCAACTGTTTTTCAAATTGCTACATTAATTTGAGTTTGTATTGATAAAATGTGTGATAAAGTTACATAATTTAGCTTTTTAATAGCTTTCTGTCATACATATATACTGGTAATACTTTCCCTAAATTCGCGTTTTTAGGAATAACCATCAAGCCAGTTTTCCTTCTTCTTTCCTCTCTCTTTCTCTCCCTGTAGGTGGTGGTGCATTAGTTCTTGGGCAAGAGCAAGACAAAAAAGGAGAGGGATTCAGCCCATCTGAGTCTTTTGTGGGCTCCATAAGCCAGCTCAACCTCTGGGACTATGTCCTGTCTCCACAGCAGGTCAATTGCATTTTCAGTGTATGACAGTAATGAGATACAAAGGTACAAACCTAGTAAACTGTGAACAGCCATATCTTATTGTAAGCTCTTGGTTATCAGGATTTATCACCGGTGTCATTAGGTGTGAAGGTCTAAATTAGGTGGAAGTTATCTGCAGGAATTTTTAATAATCATCCTTTTCTGGTTTCTTGCTAATATTTTGACATTTTATTAGAAAGGAATATTTTATAAAAGCTTTGACTTCAGAACTGGAAAGCATCTTGAAAACTCAGATCTCCCTGGCTGGATTTCCAGAACCTTAGGAGTCTTGCAAGGTCATCCATAGATACTGTCACAGCAAATAAGCTAGTGATTAAAGCCAGTCTGGAGTCAGACAGCCCATGTTCAGATCCCATTTCTACCACAGATTCAATTTACTAGGGTGATTGTGAGCATGTTACTTCATCTCTCTAAGTTTCAGTTTTCTTACCTATAAAAGATAGAAAAGTAGCACTACACAGAGCAGAGTTCTGATGGCATCGAGCAAAACAGTGCATAAATTTGTGGTGGTGCTTGGCTCTAAGCAGGGCTTGATAAATGCTCACTCTTAAATAAATTCCATTTTCAGAAGCTCTCTAGGTCTCAGTTTCTTCATTATATGTCAGAGGTCAAAGATGTAGAACGGAGGGTGTTGAGACCTCTGAAATCCCTTAACTAATCTCAAAGCCCTAACTTAGAAGATCTGTGCATAAGATTTCAAATTTTCATCAATGAGTTTTTTAAAAAGAAAAGATGAAAAAAAAAAAAAGCCCAGTGAGTTTAATGGGAGAGGAAACAATGAAGATCAGAATGAAGGAGAAGAAAGAAAAATTTCCGGTTGCTTTTGAAATCATACCATGCAAAAGACTGTGTCCCTTCACCTCCAACCTCAGAACATTTCCAGATGTTTTAATGGGGCTAAATAAAAGCACCTTGTGTTGGTGGTAAAGTGATACTTCTCTAAAGATGTCTTTTTGTGCTTTCAGGTGAAATCATTGGCTACTTCCTGCCCAGAAGAACTCAGTAAAGGAAATGTGTTAGCCTGGCCTGATTTCTTGTCAGGAATTGTGGGGAAAGTGAAGGTTGATTCCAAAAGCATCTTCTGTTCTGGTGAGAATCTCCTTACATCATCTTCGCTATCTCTTGGCTACCGTTTTTTGCAGAAGGAATAATTCAGAATTCTCTCGTTGCCAAATTGTATGTGCCTATCAGTCTATTCCTTAACATTAATTCATATTTACTTTATGCCCATCCAAAGGACTTCTCAACTACTGAAATATATTCTGTATAATAAGGTGCAGATTAATTGGGAAGAAAAATTAGACAGAGGTAAAATAGGATTAGGCTGATAGGGTAAGAGGAGGGATGTAGTTTTTTTAAACTGTCTGCCAAAATCCTGTCCTCCTATTTGACATAAGGTTATTCTTCTGGTTCTTTTTTTCCTATCAACTGTCTAGGAGCAAGTAAAACACAGAGAAAAGAAATGAACATTGCCAAGCACACACTGTAATCCAACCCTGGATGACCAAAACTGTCTCCTAAAATTCAGTGTATTTAAAGGAATTTCTTAAAAGGTCCTAGAATTCACGGCTTTTGATAACTTCTAAGAACATTTTATTTTTATGAAATTTTACTTTTCCCCTTAAAACTAGTCAGCAGAATTTTATTGCAAGAAGGAAAATTGCTGACTCAAAAGATTTTTCTGATAATCTTGCTTGTCAGTGATTGGAGTGTCTGGGAAATTGTTTTAGTCTCAGCAGAATGGGTGTCCCTTGCTGGCGCAAAATAGGATTTGCACCTCGAGTTGCTGGTACTGCCGCTATGTTGCTGACGAGCTCTGCACCTGTGTTCTCTGCCCTCAGAGTGCCCGCCTTTAGATGGGTCAGTACCTCATCTTCGAACCGCATCAGCAGATTTAAAGCCAGGCTCCAAAGTCACTCTGTTCTGCGATCCTGGCTTCCAGATGGTCGGGAATCCAGTGCAGTACTGCCTCAACCAAGGACAGTGGACACAGCCACTCCCTCGCTGTGAACGTGAGCTCCCTTTGTTGTAGGCGCTTTGGTGGCTCTTGAAAAATTTTGGAACCATGGATACTTTTTGGGAATGCTGGACAAAAGCTAAATGCTTCCCAGTAGCAAAGAAAGGAGATACTCATTTGAGTCCTTCCTTTGTGTGAGGAAGTGTGTGGGGGGTTGGGAGATGAAGACAGAGACGCTGGTTGTGAGTGCTTCCAAAGTAGCATGACATGAGCAGCTGAGTGGGAGGGGAAGACGGGTTGGGTAAGCGGAAGCTCCTGAGAGACATGGGCCATTGCTGGCCCAGGGGGTGGGGAGGAGAAGGAGAGGTCTCTTGAGCTGAGTATGTTCTTTCATTCATTTAACTGACAATCTTTAGAGTACCTACTAGACACCAGGCAATGATCCACTTTCTGAAAATACAGACATTGGGACAAAAGTCTCTGTTCTTTAAATTTCTAATAAAAGAGACAGAAAATTAAGCATGTATATTATTATTTATTTATAGTAAATAATAATGGTAAGGGCTAGAAAAATAAATCATATACAAGTGCAAAGTGAAGGTGTTGGATGGAACCAAGACTACCATTCTAAATCAAGAATGGCCCCTCACATAGCATGTATTTATCTGTTTCTCATCTATCTACCTCACTATGGAGCAAACTCCACAAGGTGGAGTTTTTTATCTGGTTCACTGCACCTACGAAGGTGTCTACTGACTAGTAGAGCCCTGTACCCGAATGGATTGCACACTGATCAGGAGCCGGACAGTAGCTGAGGCTGCATGCGTGCTCTAACCTACGGTGTCTCCTCAGCTCTCTCAAGCCAGCTTTTGAGTACGATGAAAGCTCTGTGCCGAACTGGACACCGCAGAAGTAGTTTAATGTGAATAAGGTTTCCGCTGAGCGTACTGCTCCTAATTAGCTGTGCTCTTCCTGGTCACATTTCAGGCATTAGCTGTGGGGTGCCTCCCCCCTTGGAGAACGGCTTTTATTCAGCCGAAGATGTCCATGCAGGCAGCACAGTGACCTACCAGTGTAACAATGGCTACTATTTGTTGGGTGACTCCAGAATGTTCTGTACAGACAATGGGAACTGGAATGGCATTTCACCATCGTGCCTGGGTGAGATAAATGTTGGCAGTTACTGCGTGGGTTTAGTCTAACTCTTGGGGAAACGACTACTATAAATTCCTGTGGCTCTCGGCATTCCTGTGTTAACTCCATCTCTTCCCAGTAAATTCCAGGCAAGCCACAGTGGCAAAGCAACTGTCCCTAGAGATGCCACAAGTGTTTTCTATTTCATCAGGCTCAATATTAAGACTATCTTGATTGACATGTTTTGAAATTTTGTTGTAGTTTTTTTTCTTGTTCTTTTTCTTTCTTTCTACCCTTTAATAAAATGAATTTGAAAAAAAAGACTAACTCTATTGCTCTATAGCAATAGAGTTAGCAATATATATAGAAATCAATAATGGCTACCATAATGTCTCTTGTTTTCTTCAATGTCCACCTATAAACTAAAAAAAAAAAAAAATAGCTTTTCTTGTGTATCTGCAATGTAATTATGATATATTTAAATTTTATAAAAATTTATAGTGTAATATATTAAGGGATAATGATTTAAATCTAAAAACAAATGTTTGGTACATAAAGAATGATTGAACTAGAATATTTATTTTTTTATTTTATAGGGAGTAAAACAAAACAGAACAAAACAAAGCAGAGTAAAACAATGCAAATAACATAGCATTTCAGAAAAAGACAGCAGGAAATCAATAGTGGCTACCATAATGTTTCTTGTTTTTGTCAAAGTAGTTGTGCATACCTTCATACACAATAAGTTAATGCAAATCAAAGTAGTATAAGAACAATCTAAACAAAAGAATGAGAACCTTAAGAGCTTTCAAGACCAGACACTAGAAAATCAATAATGGCTACCATAATTTCTCTTGTTTTCTTCAAAATAGCTGTCCATATCTTCATACATATTGGAATCAAATAATTGAAAACAGACTAATACCAATCAAAATCAAGAATAAAAGCATTATTGGATTTTAAATCAAAATAATAGGAAATCGTCAATGGCTACCACAATGTCTTGGAGCTAGAATATTTATATAAAAGTAAAAACAAATGTTTGATGCCTAAGAAAAATGAATCAACTCAAATATTTGTACGCTGTCTCCGTTTCAGATGTTGATGAGTGTGCAGTCGGATCAGACTGCAGTGAGCATGCTTCTTGCCTGAACACAAATGGATCCTACATATGCTCGTGCATCCCACCGTACACAGGAGATGGTAAAAAATGTGCAGGTAACCAATACATGCATACTTGGAAATTCCTATTTCAACTTTTTACTAGAGTACATATTTTGAGGGTATGTGACAATAGTTTTAAACTCAATGGGCATACAATTAGATGAAAAGATAAACATATTTTAAAGGCACAAAAGTAATAACTAAAAGTACTTTAAATTAGCACTGCTTCTCCCAAAGTTTATTTCTGAAATACAAAACTGAGAACCAGCTGTCTTGCCAGGATATTGAAGGAATGTCTCCATAGCACACAAATACTAGAATGGATTTAGAAACGTAATCAATAGCTTCTCTGCATCCATCAGAGCCAAGGAAATTCTTTAACATATCTTCATTGTTAATCTTTCTTCTGCTTCTGTCTTACAACTATACTACTGAAGAAGATCTTGCTGTGCTGCATCTCTCAATCTTGCAATAATTTGGATAATACTGGCTTATTTCTCAAAACCCACTGTTGTATTTCTACGTATATTATGAGGAGTAACTACCAGAAATCCATAAGTTAGAAAGTAAAGTGGAACTTAAAATAATGGCTAAGTCATCTGGCTATCAGTCCCCAAGGTAAAGTGCTGTCATTTAGGACAGAGAAAAAAATCTCAGGAATTGTACATGATATAGAGATCATGTTTCCCACTGTAAACGCATGGTGGGGGGGGAGTGCAGGGAGGGAGAGAGGGAGGGAGAGAGACAGCGAGGGAGATGGAAAATCTGTGAGTTATTTAAGAACAAATTATGAAACTTCTGTAAAGAAATGCCTGATTTAGCTACATTTCTTCTTTTTAAAAGATGAGGAAAATTAAATAACATTAAAAACATAGTAACTTTGGAAAAATATTCCTGTTCAGAAAGAGGAGGAAATCCTGAAGACTCAGGATACGGCAATAAAAATGACAACACAGGAACCAGAATAAAAATGTCAAAAGACTGTGCACAATAAGAGACAAACATCATTTCTATTAAAAAAAATTTATATATCGTCATGAAGAGAAAAGATAGTAAGATTAAAACAGGGAAGAAAGACAAACATTACTGAAAGAAAAACAAGTACATTAGATTGTGAGCTTGGAAATCCAGCTCACCGCTGGGTTTAGCCTAAATAGATATTCCAAATTTGAGTTCAAATTGCATACAACTGTGTAACTTATTATTGAGTCAGAGCTGGGCATGGTGGCAGCTATAATCCCAGGACTCAGGAGGCTATAGCAGAAGGTCACTGTGAGTTCAGGGCCAGCCTGGGCTGCATCGTGACTTCAAGGCCACCCGGAAGTACGAAGCGAGACACTGTCTCAACCCTCCTCCCCAAATAGGTAATTTATTATTGAAACATAAGATAAATAATGTAATAAATATGAATTAACAGTTCTATTACCAGAGATAGATGTTGGGGAATGGTAAGGAAATGTAAGAGATTGGCACAGTAGATGCATTTAATGAAGGACTTGGAGTACACTTTTAATCTATATGTGTATATAGTGAAAAAAAATGTAAGTCGATGAACATCCTCAAATGTTTATAAAGCCATGTAGCTTCCTTGAGGAAATACAAGAATTATAAACACGGAAGAAAAAATTGAAGTCATCTGTTACCTCACCACTGAGAAATACTTACTATTAGAAATAAGAGATAATAGCTTTCTTTTTATGCTCTTTATTTGTCCTTGTGTATTCTAGAAACAGTTCTTTATTTTCAGTTATTTCATATAACGTTATGTCAGGTCTTTGATGTCAAAAAGCTTGAGAACAAGATTTTAATTCCTGTTTTATAACCCATTATAAAGATTTCCCATAATTAACTTCTCCATATGTTAAAAGTAGATGATACCCACTGTGGAAATAGTTCAGTAAGCATCTGTGAACATAAATCCTTGTTCTTACTTCTTTTCAATTCAGTCTTATAGTCATATTTACCTTTTCAGACTATTGAGTTAAAAAACTTAGGCTGCATAGCCCAAATGACCTATAGAAGGATTGAGTCACTATCTAGTTCCTTTTGAGAATTCAAGAATTATAGCCACTCCCATTGATCAAACATTGCTTTAGCCATTTCTCTTATCTCTCTGGGGTGACTGACCCCCAGTTTGTACACAGGAAGGTCTTAAGGTGCACGGACTGTTTGAAAAGAGAGGCTAAGAACTTCCTTGAGCCTATTATACAACTTTTATACTACCTTGAGACCAACTCATTTGCTCTTCTGAAACAGGATATGAGGTTGGGGTGGGGCGGGAGGGGTAAAGGACTTCTTAGCCATACTCTTCCACCATCCCTGCTTCCCCAAGTTAAAAAGGAACTTGGCCACGTAAGTCTTGTATATTTTGTTAGTTATTATTGTTTAAGTGCCTAATAAATTTATTTTCTGAACTGGAAATAATGGTACACACCCATAATCCCAGCACTCTGGGAGGTAGAGACAGGAGGATCACAAGTTCAAACCCAGCCTGGGCAATTTAGAAATTTAGTGAGACCCTGTTTCAATATTAAAAAAAATTTTAAAGGCTGAAGATATAGCTCAATTCAAAGGCCCCTGGTCTTTATTCATCTTCCCTCAAAAACTTTTCTCTCAGCATTTTCATGGCTACTTTAATTACACTGAAATTCTTTTACTATGAGACTTTTCATGGTTGTGTAAAAGCCACTTACTATTCCACAAAAATTTTCTTTGTTTTAAGAACCTATAAAATGTAAGGTTCCAGAAAATCCCGAAAATGGCTACTCTTCCGGTGAGATATATACAGTAGGCGCTGCGGTTACGTTTTCATGTGAGGAAGGATACCAACTGATGGGAGCAACCAAAATCACCTGCTTGATGTCTGGAGAATGGAGTCACCTAAGGCCACATTGTGAAGGTATATTATGCTAATTTCCATGTTGCTGTGTTTGGCAATTCTAGAAAAGTAGACACGGCAAGTGTTATTTGTATCAACTTTCTTTGTTTTGAAACCAGGTAATACACTTGTTTAAACATGGCAGATGGAAAGTAGAGCTGTCCTTTGAGCATTTAGGGGGTTTTGCACACACAATGTTAGAAAAGTCACGGTTTTCTCTCCTTTCAGCTGTTTCCTGTGGTGCACCAGCTATTCCAGAGAATGGCAGCATTGATGGATCAACATTTACTTATGGCAGTAAAGTGACATACAGGTCAGTCAGTGCCTAAAATTAAAACTACGTTGCAGAAGTTGTCGATGACATGCCATGAGTGGTATAATATTGGGAGAAACAACCTCAGAGGGTGTTTTTAAATCCGTATGGAATTAATTGAATGAAATGTAGTGTGAAGAAGTCTAATCCAATAACTGAATGGCAGTCATAGCTAGATTCTTTTAATCTCCTGGGTCAGGACCTATCATTGCCACTGCATTCCCTTGATTCATCCTGAGTGTAGGTGTCAAAGAGGAAGCCATTTGTCATTCATGATTACTCTTGGTTATTAGCGAGCTTTGATTCCCAGCCTGATTGCTCAGGGACTAGACTAGTCCACACCACTATCAAAACAAGAATTTTCTGTTTACAACTACTAATCCACGACACGAAGTGGAAACAAGCCAAATTCTTAAATCTGTCTTCTGTTTAGTACTAAGCAAGGTTCCTGTGGGGGAAGATGTACGTATTCAACCTTGAAATAAAATTTGAAGCATTGTTTCAGTCAGAGAAAAAAGAAAAATGTTCCACTTATATAAATTACCAATATTTTAGAGGTTTACAGTATAGATAAAATTATGCAAAGCAAAGCAACTTATCCTCTAAACTTCTCCTTTATCTCCTTCAGGTGTAATAAGGGCTATACTTTGGCTGGTGATAAAGAAACATCTTGTCTTGCTAGCGGTTCTTGGAGTCATTCTTCCCCTGTGTGTGAACTGGTGAAGTGTTCTAGCCCCGAAAGCATAAATAATGGAAAATATGTTTTGAGTGGGCTCACCTACCTGTCTACTGCGTTATATTCATGTGAGAGTGGATTCAGGTAAAGTGTGTAGCTCTGACCCAGCTTCCTGCATTTCTTGCTCTTTGTTTATTCTGTAAGGGTTCATTTATATGTAACCAGCTGACCTTGAGAGCAAATTTATAAGTGAAAGGATACTTGCAAATTTGTGTGCATCCTGAGGGTAATTTATAATAATTTCCCAAGAAAATATTCAGCCTATAACTCTGTGGGTCCCTGTAGGGCAACTGCTTAAGCATTCAGATTTTAAACATGAAAGCAAAAATTGTTTGTGAAACACACAAAATAATTTTGTGGTGGACACTTTTAAATAAATAGCTTACCAAGTTTATGCTCGTCATTGCATAGGATTGCACTCATAAAAGCATGTGAAAACTGACTGGTGATATTCACCTGTAATCCCAGCACCCTGGGAGGCTGACGCAGGAGAATCTCAAAGTTTGAGCTCAGTCTGGATAACTTAGAGATTTAGGAAGACTCTCAAAATACAAAATAAGGTGCTGGGAGTATAGCTCTCTGCTGGATTCAATACCCAGTACAGGGGGAAAAAAAGTGTATGTCAAGGTAAGGGTCTAGGTTCTCAATAGTGTAAGAGATTAATTTTTTTGTTTCACCAATTTTTTGTTATCATGTATTAGTCATACAGTTTAATGGGCTCTGTTTTGGCAGGTTTAAACGTTCATATAGTGTATTTGTATCATTTCCATCACCTCATTACCCTTTTGCCCCCCTAATTTCACACTGCAGAAGGCTTCTATGTGTAAAATACATTTTAATTATATACATTTCCCTGTTAATCTAGTTCTAGTACCCCCTCCACCTCTCCTTATTCATTTTCCCTTCCTCTTGCCTAATAGTTTGTATTCTTCTTTACTCTGCTTTATGTCATCTTCTCTAGATTCTGCATATTAGGGGAAATGTGAAATATTGGTTATTCTGCATATGGCTTTTCTCGCTCAGCATTTCCAGATTCATCCATATTTCTACAAAGATAAAATTTTGTTCTTCTTATGACTGGTTAATACTCCATTGTGTATTTATATCATCATTTCTTTATCTATTCATCTGCTGATGGGTACCTACACTGCTTCCATATCTTGACTATTGTGAATTATACCACAATTAATATGGTATGCAAGTATCCCTACAGTGTGCTGACTTTAATTTCTTTGGGTGTACACCCAGGAGTGGTATAGCTGGATCAAATGATAGCTCTCCTTTAATTTTTTGAGGAACCCCCGTGCTGACTTTCATATTGGCTGTCCTAATTTACATTTCCACCAGGAGTGTAGAAGGGTTCCTCCCCTGCCCCATCCTTACTGCATTTATTGTTTTTGTAGTCTCTGATGATAGCCATTCTGACTAGGGTGAGATGCAATCTCAGTGTAGTTTTGATCTGCATTTCCCTAATGACTAAAGATGTTGAACACTTTAGGAAGGTGGTCAGGGGGGTCTGAAGTTAAACAGATTGAGTGAACAGGGAGTAGAGTGAATAATACAGCCAATCAGAATCATGTTGGGAAACAAAGTGGGCTAAGTCATGACATAGGGTTGCAAAGTTCAGGAAATCACAGAAGACCAGAGGTCAGAATCATAGCAATATAACTTAAATGCCCAGTCTTACAGCAAGGATGACGCCCTTTTGACACCACTTACTCTGATTACCTGTCTGCACAGACAGGTGTCTCCCAGCTAGATCCTAATCAGCTTATTAACCTTTCTCCCCCTTTCTCTAATCTGCTGTTTACAAGGGCTGAAGTACCTTACACCACTACCAGCAGGCATATTAAATTTTATGTTACATAAAGCGGTTGTTGTTTTAACCCATTACTTGTTCAAAAGGATACATAGCCTGTTCAGATTTCCCGTGTTTTATACAAAGCAATAAAATATGAGGAAACATTTTTATGAGCTAAAACTTGTCAAGTAAACGTGCTTTATAGTCTTCCCAGTCCTCCTATTTTATCTCCAGAGCAGTAAACCATTCCCCAAGGAAAGGGTGACATGGTGTCCTTTCTTGTTTCCTGCAGCTTACAAGGCCCTTCCTTCATTGAATGCACCGCTTCCGGCAGCTGGGACAGGGCACCACCTACCTGTTACCTTGTCTCCTGTGGAGAGCCACCTGCCATCAAAGATGCTGTCATCACCGGAAGTAATTTCACTTTTGGGAGCACTGTCACCTACACGTGCAAAGAAGGGTAAGTAAAGCCTAGAAGAAAAGGAGCTCTGAGAGTCAAAGAAAGGGACACTTTCTGGCAGTGTGGACGGGCTCCACCGTACACAAAACTAAATTTCCTGGCAGCCAAAGCCACAGAGAGTTTTATGCTATTATTTTCTGACAGCAGAGAGGGAACCTGTTTCCCTATATAATCAACATTTTCCTGGAATTCATTAAGCTTATTAAACTAAATAACATGCATTGGGCAATGCAGTGAATAATATCTTTGTACTTTTATCAAAGATGCAAACAAGACATTTAAATAGGTAGTTGTGTATTTATCTTCTTCCAAATCAAAGGCAAGATTGTAAGTCACAACATACAGATTCATCTTCTAGGGAAAAAAATTAAAGATAAAGTTCAAGTTTTTGCTTTACTGATGATCCTATTTTATTCTGAGATAATATTTGGGAAAACAGGAAGCAGGTTACAAAGTACTTTCACATTCTCGTTTGATCTCATTTCAAGATATTATTTGATCTTGGGGAGAGTCTGGAAGTGAGATACAGAGGACAGAGCTCCCGCTGGGATGATCTGCTTAGGACTTCTAGGCAGCCTAGAGGAGTAGAATTCCTTGTTATCTGATTTGCCTTTCGTTGTTTTCTTTTTTCGTGCTTCCTTATTTAATGTTTTCACCATTAGTAGTGCTTCCCACACTGCAGTTACCCTTCACACATTTGGAAACAACAGCAGAGAGGGGTTTCTGTCCTCTGCATTTGTATCTCACACTGTCCTTCACTATGTGACCTTGAAGCTACGGCCTGACCCCTGTGTGCATTGGTCGTCCTCCTACACAAAATTAATTCATTAAATACTTACGCAGAGTGTAACAAAACAAATTATACAGTGTATGGCTTCTCCAGGGACAAGGCCTCAGTAAATGGCAAACTTACCCGTTTTATGATGATTGGGGCACAGATGAGGAGCCAGTCTCTGGGGTTTCCTGGAAGTCACTCTGCTTGCATAGATCACCCCCACTAACACACTATTGCCAGCAGGTGGCGATGATACATTATTGCACATATCATGAGAGAAGTATTTTCATAAATGGTATCCGAAATCATACATCTTTTACAATTTTTTTAGTGGATGCAAAAATATAAAAGTGTACATATTCATGGAGCATCATATGATGTTTCAACACATGCGTACATTGCATAATGGTTATAGCAGGTCAAACCTCCTTAAATATTTATCATTTCTCTCTAATGAAAACATTCAAAATCCTCTCCTCTAGCTTTTTAAAGTGTAGAATACATTGTAGTTACCTGCAGACGTACTTCTGTTTTTAAATCTAGGTTTATCAGTACAATTTAGGCATAGGTAATGACCACATTCATTATAGGGAGTTTGTACCTGTACATGCTATATCTTGCTTCCTCTTTTCTTCATTTTTCCCATTGGCATCTCTCCTTCCCGATTCACAAAGTTTGGTTTTGATTTTATCCTTCTTTTCTCTTTTTTTCTTTCACTTCTTCCTTTTCCCCTCCTCCTCCCCTTCCCTTTTCCTTCTAAACAATTTCTTCCTGTTTTACAGTATCTATTTTATATTTATGTTCTTATTTACATTTTCAGTTTCTCACAGAAACTGAAAGTTTCAGCAGAGTGATAATGCAGTATTTATACATGTGTCTGATTTACTTCACTTATGATTATGGTCTCAAGGTCACCCATTTAGCTGTAAATATCTCAACTTTATCTTTCTTTATGGCTGTGTAATACGTCCTACTTCTACCTAACTGTAGCTTAGTACCAATGACCAACTTCTCCCCGTTTCTCCCCAGTAACTATTACTCTGCTTTAATGTTTCACTATGATAAGATTAACCATGTATTTATTTCTACTCATCTTGTTTAGGAATCATTGTACATATAAGAATGTGTGTCTTTTACCATTTTTAGAATATTTTCAGTCATTCTCAATGCAAATATCTTTTCTTCTGCATTTTTCCCTCACCTTCTAGAAATCTTCTTGTGTGCTATTCTATTTTTGTTATTTTTATCTTTTTTAATGTGTCACATTTCCCATCTGTTTATTAACTTGTATGACATTGGAATGATTTCCTCATTTATATCTTCCAGTTCACCAGTTTTCTAATATCTAAGATGCTTTTGAATGTTTCCATTACTTTTTAAAATTTTGTTTTCTTTATTTTTATTTCTAGAATTTCCATTTGTTTTCTTTTCAAATAGTTTTTCTCTTTTCCTACCTTCTTATTTTTTAATAAAATTTTTGAACTGTGTACCTTTATTTCAACATGTCTCATGTGTTTTAGATTTTTGAGTATTTCCTTTTATTATCACATTCATTGGGGTTCTAATCTTACACTTTGTCTGCCTGCTGGCCCATTCATAATAGAAAATGTGATTGTGTATGTTTTATAATTTCAAATTGTATCTTTATTGCAAGCAAGGCTTGTTTTATGTATGACAATCCCTATGACCTATGTTTTTGACCAGGTGCCTCAAGAGTATCACTAGCCAAGAACCTAATTTTACATTAATTGATCAGTTTGAAGGTTTCCCATATGAAGTGAGTCGTAAAAATTCTAATCTCAAACCTGAATGACTTACAGATTTATAGATCGATAGATTGATACCTAAGTGGGGACATTTTTTACCCAGAGACCCTGAAAACACAGAAACAAGCCTGCGATAGAAATTTACTAGTTCATTCTTTCATGGGGTGTTCTTCCAGGAAGTAGACTGTAGCCAGAGACTCAGGTTTTCCTACTTTATGGAACTACAAGGTTCTGTAATATATCCTCTGCACTTTCTTTCCTTGTCTAATTCAAGGTCAGTCATAGCATTGGTCCATAAACTACCTTTTCTGGCTTCAGTTTCCTTCTCACGTCTGGAACATGGAGATTTCTTTTCATCGGCTCATCTATGAATCTAAAATAATGTTTGTTATTGCAGTAAGTATTATATAGGGAGAGCTTTCAGACTATGTTACAGCCTATAGTAGGAGTTCTCATTCTTCTTTTACTCCTTTTTTGTTTCTTCCACTAGCAGGCTGATTAGTATGGCATCACTGTGTTCAAGTTATGATTTCTGGAAAATGTGACCTGTCTAGGTTTCTTCTTCTACTTCCTAAAATACGATAGACCTTGTGAGTTCAGGTTTATTTTCCTCCCTATCTTTCTCAATACCGTCTTCTCTCTGCCCTATGCACATGATGTGTAGCCACCCTGACCTGTTGACGACTTGCACATGTATGCAGTCACACTGATTTTCACTTTTATATTGATGGTCCTTTGCATTGACATTTCTTTGAATTACAGGAGCAAGACACGGTCTCAAGTTTAGAATGAAAAGGCAGAGACTTCAGGAAACCAGAGTAGCATGATGGTGACTGAAAAAGAAAGAAACAAGAAGCCTCCCTTCTTCCACCTGCCCTTAACTTGGCTTTCCAAATTCATCTTCTATCAAAACATTTATCTTTTCCAGTATTTTTTAGAGCCATCAAATATTAAGGCTTTTCACTTATTTAAGCAAACATACAAGTAGTCATTTGCTTTCCACCTTCCTTCTGATCTTTATAATCTTTGGCATGAATCTTAGAGGAATGGAGATGTTATTGATAAAAAAAAATTAATCTATTTTTTTCTTTTAGTTCTTCTCAAATGTGAAGTCCTAAATGCATTTATTGGATATGTTAAGATAAAAGTTTTGATCATTGTTGTTAATTGAAAACAAGAATAATTTACTGAAGTAATTGTTCTTATTCAGTTGCATTTGTTTAATGAACTGTTCTTACCTTTTGGAAAAAGTGCTATTATTTCACTTGGGACATTTGCCATTAAGCTTAACGGAGCATGCTCATTTGTGCTCTTCCACTTCATGTATGAATTAAATCCTTGAAATTTGCATTGGAAAATTACTCTGCCCATTTTCAAAAGATTTTTTTGGCTAGTGCTCCAGAAACATGAAAAAGGATCCCAACCAGTGTGTCCTCAGGTCCCTCGAAAGGATCACTATGACCTTGATGGGCCATGCTTCCTTGGACTTAGAGGGTAAAACAATTAGTTTTATAGTATATGTGACCTGATTTTAAACAGAAATCTGCAAGAGTGTCCCAAATGCCTCTTGAATGAGAATATAGAACATAGCATAGTTTAATTAAATATTCCTTCATTTTAAATTAGATTTGTACCAATTCCAATTTTTCTTGCTTTGGTAGCCAGCATTTATGGGCATATTTCAGCATTTGTACATAATTTGGTCATTCCCTAAGTGATTCCTAATAAAATATATAGGTGAAATATGTCCCTTGTAAATCTTAACACAGATTTCTAACATAATGAAAGAGTGCATCAATTTGATCATAGACTAATCATATTGCGATGTAGACAATAGCTAATGACGGATTCCTCTTTTGTGCCATTTGGGAAATAAGTCTTTCAATAACATCTTAAAAGACTACCTGATGTATCTTTATTTTTAGTAAACCTCTGCCTTGTTCTTCATGGAATACATTATCTAGTTATTCACAACACCGCCAGCACTCAGGACATTAGAAAGGCTTTGGGGGATCCAGGTCAGGAACAAGGCTGGAGACCACATATGTTCCACAATTAGTCTCTGCCTGTCACATCCGCACCCATTACACAGCACAGTAACCTGTCAAAAGCACACAAGGTGCTAGTTTTTGTCTCTCACTTTTCCAAGTGTTTATATGCTGCTCTTACCTGTAAGTTCCCAGTGTGTTCCAGCTGTTTCCTCTCCCATTCGTCTGCCCTGGATGACTCCTTTCCACTTCCTTCTCTGTCCCGCTTCTGTGAGTCAACCACTGTGGTTGTGAAGGGGACCTGTAACACCCCAGGTACTGGTGGGTGAGGAGCACAGGTGCAAGCGACTAAGCGCAGTGTCATTGCATTTATGCACTAAAGATGTGGTCATGGCACATCACAGGTCCTTAAGAGTTATTTAATGAATAACTGAGTATTAACTACAAGCCACAGAGAAAAACCAAGTTCTTAAGTCAGATGAAGCAATATTGTAGGTTCTAAGAAATTTTTGGTAATATTGAAACTGCATTCTTTAAATTCATTTATTCAAAAAGTATGCCTTTTTTTAAGACAGGTACGTAATTCAAGCTAGCTTTGAACTCACTATGTAGCCAAGGCCTGCCTCAAACTCATGACAATCCTCCTGTCTCAGCCTACTGAGTGCTAGGATTACAGGTGTGTACCACCACACCTGGCTATATATATATTTGGAGTTTGTTTCAAAGACTAGTACTAAAACAAACAGACTAAAAACACTGGAAAACAGATTTTTGATTTTGAATTCAGTTAAATGGAAACATAGCTTACCTCTCATTTTTATTTTAAAAATATGTAAAAATTGGAGTTCTTTAAATAGTAAAAATTACACATTTCTCTTTCTGCATATACAAAAATATTCACATCAAGATGTATTTAGATATCTCAAAAGAAAGTTATTTGATCAATAGGCTTTAGATTGGTACAGTAAGTATTATTTCAAAGAACAGAGAATAAGAGTAAACTCAATGTTGGGAAGATAAAAAGTAAAATCAGAGGAAAATGTCTTTTTTTCCTCAAGTTTTATGCTTAATTATTGCTCCTTTCCTCTGTACTTCACAGTTATACCCTTGCTGGTCCAGATACCATTGAGTGCCTGGCCAGTGGCCAGTGGAGTGGAAGTAACCAGCAGTGTCTGGCTGTCTCCTGCGATGAACCCCCCAATGTGGACCACGCCTCTCCAGAGACAGCCCATCGGCTCTTTGGCGACATTGCCTTCTACTACTGCTCCGATGGCTATAGCCTGGCAGACAATTCCCAGCTCCTGTGCAATGCCCAGGGCAAGTGGGTTCCCCCGGAGGGTCAGGCCATGCCTCGTTGTATAGCTCATTTCTGTGAAAAACCCCCATCTGTTTCCTACGGCATCTTGGAATCTGTGAGCAAAGCAAAATTCGCAGCTGGCTCCGTTGTGAGCTTCAAGTGCATGGAAGGTTTTGTGCTGAACACCTCGGCAAAGATCGAATGTCTGAGGGGTGGGCAGTGGAACCCTTCGCCTCTGTCCATCCAGTGCATCCCTGTGCGGTGTGGAGAGCCACCGAGTATCCTGAATGGCTATGCAAGCGGTTCGAACTACAGTTTTGGAGCCATGGTAGCTTATAGCTGCCACAAGGGCTTCTTCATCAAGGGGGAGAAGAAGACCACCTGCGAAGCCACAGGGCACTGGAGCAGCCCCATACCCACATGCCACCCTGTATCTTGCAGTGAACCGCCCAAGGTTGAGAACGGCTTTCTGGAGGTAGGAGACTTAGGAGCTTTGATCACTGACAGAGGCACCACTGCCTCACCCTGGGATTTTGAAACAGGTGCTTCAGATTAATTGTTGAAAACAGGAAGTAGCTCAGATGTATAGATGGTGAAAATCAGAAAAAAAACAAGGTGACTATTAATCCTTTTAATCCAGATTTTTGTATTTTACTAATATATAGGTATTCTAGCCCTTTGTGGCACTATCTTTGCCCTAAATGTGAAGTTAAAATAAGCACATTTCAATCAAATATTATTTTTTGCTTTATTCAAGTTACTGAAAAATGAGTATGCAATTTCTTTTAAGAAATAAAAACCTAAATGTGATCTAAAGAAATGTATTACCATTTCTTTTTTTTTTAGACAAGGTAGGATAACCACATACAGTGCAGTTTTTACAATGCTCTTTTAGTAGATCTAAGGGTTATTTCATTATGATGGACAGTTAAAGTCTGTCTTGAACATATTCGGCTTCCACACCAATATGCCTGCTCAATAAGTCCATCAAGGGACAGGAAGAATCTATTCCTTAATACAAGGATAATTGTAAATAGAAAGTCTTCTGATTTAAACTCTTTTTTAAAGCCCACAACATATGCTGTCTTTTCTCTTTTATATTCAGGGCAACAGTGAAACCTTTCAAGACTTTTGCAAAGATAGATTAACTTTGCATTGAGAGTATAGAATACATATATAAGGAGACTTTTTAATTTATTTCTGTAAATAGTCCCTAGTAGATATCTGATACAGTACCAAAAGCCTAACATTTAGCAATACAGGTTAAGTCTGTGATGGCAGAGTTTATACCCACTCAACGTACTCCAGTAATATGTACAAAAACAAGTACTTCCAAATACTGCTCAATTCACTAGAACACTAAAGCTGGAATTTACCATTATCACTACCAAAGACCATTATAATCTTTTTGAAATTTTAATCAATTTATCTAATAAATAATGACCTTCATTATATACTTATCTGAATTTTGAGATTGTGAATATTAATCTTTATTTTAAAAGACAGAAGATTTTGATTTTCTATTTTATGTAGGAGTGATCTTTAAAAAGTATGTATGAAGAAAATAAAACTCTAATAGTATTCTTTAGGCCCATCTATGGAAGTATCTTATTTGTATTTTTATGCTATGTTACAGTAATAACAAATACATATGCATTTTTGCATAGGTTTATTTTTCTGTGGTTCAAACAACAAACTATAGCATTTCTTTGGTCAGAAAGATTTTTTAAAATTTTTCCATGTAATCCAGTGGTGGTGAAGCTATGGATATGTGCCTCTGTAGGCTGTTTGTTATCATTGGAAGCTCTAAAAGCCTTGCCATCACTGATGTAATCTATAATTTTCAGTGTGACCCCAATTAATTAACAAATAGAGAGTGCTGGTCTTTTTTGTATTATGGGCTTGGTCCTGGGATAAACATTTCTGTAGTAAATATTATGCAATTTAATCTTACATTTCACTTCTATACTTCCAATTATTAGAAAATTATATATATATATATATATATATATATATAGAGAGAGAGAGAGAGAGAGAGAGAGAGAGAGAGAGAGAATGAGAATATGAGAGCTTGGCATAATGACACAGCTCTATAATCCCAGCTGCTCCAGAAACTGAAGCAGAAGAATAACAAGTTTGAGGCCAACCTGAGCAACCTAGTGACACCTTGACTCAAAATGTAATAAATATAAATATATAAATATAATAAAAATGATTGGGGACATAGCTCAGTGGTCAAGCACTTGCCTATCATGCCCAAGGTTATAGGTTTTATCTCTAGTACCAAAACATTAAAAAATGAAGAGTGGTTCTATTGGAAAGAACTTCTAACTGATTCATTCTGATATTTTATGTTACTTGGTCTTTTAGTTTTGCTCCTTTTGACAATCGAGGTGTTTAAACAATTATACTGCCCATGTTATGCATTGCACTCACTTCTTTTCTCCCTGTTACTCAGCGCACAACTGGCAGGACATTTGAGAGCGAAGTGAGGTATCAGTGTAACCCAGGCTATAAGCCAGTCGGAAGTCCTGTGTTTGTCTGCCAAGCCAATCGCCACTGGCACAGTGAATCCCCTCTGACATGTATCCCGCTGAACTGTGGAAAACCTCCCCCGATCCAGAATGGCTTCACAAGAGGAGAAACCTTCGAAGTGGGATCCAAGGTTCAGTTTTTCTGTGATGAAGGCTATGAACTTATTGGTGATAGTTTCTGGACATGCCAGAAATCTGGCAAATGGAATAAAAAACTAAACCCTAAGTGTGTGCTTGCCAAGTGCCCAGACCCACCCCTCTTGGAAAACCAGCTGGTACTGAAGGAGTTAACTTCTGAGGTAGGAGTGGTGACACTTTCCTGTAGAGAAGGGCATATCCTGCAAGGCCCTTCTGTTCTGAAATGCTTGCCGTCCCAGCAGTGGAATGATTCCTTTCCTGTATGTAAGATGGTTCTTTGCCTCCCACCTCCCCTAATTCCCTTTGGTGCCCCTGCTCCTTCTACTCTTCACTTTGGAAGTACTGCCATGTATTCTTGTGTAGAGGGGTTTTTCCTAAGAGGAAATCCTGCCACAATTTGCCAAGCTGATGGCACCTGGAGCTCTCCACTGCCGGAATGTGTTCCAGTAGAATGTCCCCAACCGGAGGACATCCTCAATGGCATGGTCGATGTACAAGGACTGGCTTATCTCAGCACGGCTCTCTATACTTGTAAGCCTGGCTTTGAGCTGGTGGGAAACACTACTACGCTTTGTGGAGCAAATGGTCACTGGCTTGGAGGAAAACCAACGTGTAAACCCATTGAGTGTCCAAAGCCCAAGGAGATTTTGAATGGCAAATTCTCTTACACAAATCTTCACTATGGAAAGACTGTTACATATTCTTGTGACCGAGGCTTCTGGCTTGAAGGTCCCAATACCTTGACCTGCTTAGAGACAGGCGACTGGGATGTGGATGCCCCGTCTTGCAATGCCATCCACTGTAATCCCCCCCAACCCATTGAAAATGGTTTTGTAGAAGGTGCAGATTACAGCTATGGTGCTGTAATCATCTACAGCTGCTTCCCTGGGTTTCAGGTGGCTGGTCACGCCATGCAGACCTGTGAAGACAGAGGCTGGTCGAGCTCCATCCCAACGTGTGTACCCATAGACTGTGGTCTCCCTCCTCACATAGATTTTGGAGACTGCACGAAAGTCAAAGATGGCCAGGAATATTTTGACCAAGAAGTCGACATGATGGAAGTTCCATACCTGACTTCTCACCCTCCTCGTCATTCGGAAGCAGTAGCTAAAACCTTGGAAAATACGAAACAGTCTCCCGCTACGCATTCTTCAAACTTCCTGTATGGCACTATGGTTTTATACACCTGTAACCCAGGATATGAACTTTTGGGGAACCCTATGCTGATCTGCCAGGAAGATGGAACTTGGAATGGCAGTGCACCTTCCTGTATTTCAGTTGAATGTGACTTGCCCGTTGCTCCCGAGAATGGCTTTTTGCATTTTGCAGAAACTACCATGGGCAGTGCTGCGCAGTACAGCTGCAAACCTGGGCACATTCTAGTGGGACCTGACGTACGACATTGTCTACAGAACAGGAAGTGGAGCGGTGCTTCCCCACGCTGTGAAGCCATTTTGTGTCAAAAACCAGATCCAGTTATGAATGGATATGTCAAAGGAAACAGTTACACATACTTGAGTGTGGTACACTATGAGTGTGACCCTGGCTATGTGCTGAATGGCACCAAGAGTAGAACATGCCAGGAAAATAAAAACTGGAATGGCCATGAGCCAAGTTGCATTCCTGTTGACTGTGGCTCACCCCCAGTCCCAGCCGATGGCCAGGTGGAAGGAGATAAGTACACATTCCAGAAAGAGATTGAGTACACTTGCACTGAGGGGTTCTTGCTTGAGGGAACCAGAAGTCGTGTTTGTCTTGCCAACGGAAGTTGGAGTGGAGACAGCCCCATTTGCGTGCCTATCAAATGTGCCAACCCATCACAGATAGAAAATGGGGTGATGGATGGATTGGACTATGGTTTCAAGAAGGAAGTGGTGTTCCGCTGCAATGAGGGCTATGTGTTACACGGTGCACCAAAACTCACCTGTCAGTCAGACGGTAACTGGGATGAAGAGGTGCCTGTCTGTAAACCAGTCAACTGTGTACCTCCTGAAGATCTTGCCCATGGATTTCCTAATGGTTTTTCCTTTCATCATGGGAGAGATATACAGTACCAGTGCTTTCCTGGTTATAAGCTCCATGGAAGTCCTTTAAGAAAATGTCTTTCTAATGGCTCCTGGAGTGGCCATCCACCTTCCTGCCTATCTTGTAGGTGTTCCACTCCAGAAATTCCATATGGAACTATCAACGGAACTGATTTTGATTGTGGAAAGACAGTCAAGATTCAGTGCTTCAAGGGCTTCCATCTCCTGGGGCTTTCTGAAATCACCTGTGAAGCCAATGGCCAGTGGAGCTCTGGCTTTCCACACTGTGAACACACTTTATGTGGCTCTCTCCCAACCATACCAAATGCAGTCAGCAGGGAGAGCATACTTTGGCAGGAAAATGTGATAACGTACAGCTGCAGATCTGGCTACGTCATGCAAGGCAGCTCGGATCTGATTTGTACAGAGAAAGGGACGTGGAGCCAGCCTTATCCAGTCTGTGAGCCCCTGTCCTGTGGACCCCCACCATTTGTGGCCAATGCAGTGGTAACTGGAGAAGAACACACCTATGAAAGCAAAGTGAAGCTCAGGTAAGAACATGGCTATGGAGGCTGCAGGGAAGGCAGGCAAGAGGGTTGTAAGATGGAAGGTGATGTGTCAGAATTTAGCTACTCGGGAAGAGAACAGCATCTCTGGACTGCTCTCCAAAACCCAAACCTTTTAGCATCTGGATTTATTCTAGGAATAATTATGCAGGAATCCATTGACTATAGAAACAAATTTATACTTTATCACACTGTGGTTTCTAATATAATTATTATGCCACCATGAACCAGCAAGATCCTCTAGCCACCTTGAGTAACACTGGAATTATGAAACTTTTTCAAACATCATGACGTAAATTTCTTTATGATTATAACTTGATGGTTATATTCATATATGTAAATGTCAGGGAAAATAAGGCCAAAAAACCCCTAATAAATCTGGCTAAAAACACATATTTCCATTGACCAATTTGAAAAAGGGAGGTTTTCTAAATGGCCTTCCATGTATGCTTCCACCAAACCAAGCATTGAATGCCCAAACAATGATACTTTGCTAGAAATTTCCCTGTGTAAAATGTATTATTAAAATAAAATATGACAAAATGTGGAATTTGGGAATTAAATTTCTGCTGGAGTAATTACTCAAGTGTTCAAAGACATTCATTGCAAAAAAACAATTTAAATTTTATTTACATCTCTGAATGTATTACAGATTAGCCTTCATGTATTGATATGTTAAATTTGATTAATAAATAACCCTGCAATTTTTCTTAAGGCATTCCATCGCGGACATCTTAGCCCCACTTTCAAATTTTGTTAATGCAATAAGTAAATCCAAGAGAAGGCTGAAATAATAATGAAACCAAACAATGACAAACCATGCACTAATTGGAAAAAATATTATTCTTTGACTTTGAAAAAACATTTTAAAGTTTTCCTTTGGATGTTGGTATGCCAGGTATCTTGAAAAGCCACAATGTCACTGGCTTTTCAAAATGTCCTTGTTTTTTGTTTCATAATATATGGTATTACATCATCTTTCAAATCTTTACTTAGTATCTGATAATTCGATTGACTACAAGTTTGCAAAACTTCTGGCACCTAAGCCTAGCAGTTTGGGAGTTTTTAAAAATGTTATCCAACTATGAATATTAGTTGAACAGTTTAATTTCTAAAAGGCAGTGTAGTGTAGTAAAAGTATAGACTTCAGAGACAGATTCCCTCTAGAGTTTATGGTTTTACCACTCTGCTACACTGCCTTAATAGTAGGCAAGAAAGCTCTACCATTCCTTAGCTGTGTAGCTTTGCAGAAGCTACTTAATCTCCCTGGTGTAAACTTTATCCTCTGCAAAATGTGAATAAAGATAAGAGCATCTGCCTATTGGATTGACACTAGAATTTAATGAGCTGGTACTGTAGAGCATTTAGAAGAATAAATATAATTCAATAAGTACTATGTAAACATTTGCTCAATAAATAAGTGCAACTTTTAAAAATCATAGAGGGCATGAAAACCAAGTTGAGTTGAATTTCAACCCCAATGCTGAAGTTGCAGGATTAAGAGAAAGGTCATACAGAGCCCCTAGAAAAACACTTAGTATATGCAATAAATATGTTTTTGGCAGCATGAATCTATTTTGAACTTTTTCTAAAATTTCTTAGCTGTTTTTAGAATAAAATTAATTTAATAATGATATTATTGACAGTGATGATAAATTACATTGATAACATATAAAGCAACTTTAATCGTTTTTATTTTAAAGGGAATAAAACAACAGTAAAATTAAACAAAACAAGACTGTAGGAAATCCACAATAGTTACTGTGTTTCATATTGTTAGCCTCTAAATAGTTGCTCAGACTACCGGCTTTGAGTTTACAAAGTCAATCAAACAATACAAGTGTTAGGTTGTTTCTTTACTTCAGTTGTCAGCATCTCAGTCTGTGTTCCTCCAAATAAGCTGGTTGTATTCTTTTTAACATTTTTTATCAGTACATTTGCAGTACATAATGAATACATTCAGCATGGAGAGTTGGTACATGTACCTAGCACATCTTAGTTCATTTTGTTTCCCCTTTACCACCCTTCCTCCTACCTCCCTCCATCTCTTGGTGCTCTTTCCCTTTGCAAAATATGGATTACCAAGGAGTAAAGGACTGATCTAGTTAACATTATTATGTTAATATGTTTACATGGCAATGCCATTCATCTGAATGTGAACCACTTTTGATGTGCTATATAAAATGTGTACTAAGCCTGTAATAACCTCATAAATCCAATGATAGGACGAGAACTATATTGTACTTTCTTTAAATCATGCCTTTTTGTATTTCCATTGCAGATGTTTGGAGGGTTATATGATGGATACAGACACAGATACATTTACCTGCCAGAAAGATGGTCATTGGTTTCCTGAGATGATCTCCTGCAGTTCTAAAAATTGTTCTCTACCATCAAACTTAACACATATACTTGTTCATGGAGATGATTTCAGTGTGAATAAGCAAGTTTCTGTGTCATGTGCAGAAGGTTACACCTACAAGGGAGTTAACATATCAACATGTCAGGTAAGACTCTTAGTGTTAATTAGAACATGTAAGTCTAACTCTTAACATGCAGATACCACCATCCAAATGATATCTTTCTGTCCTGAAGAAGAAAAAAATGCCTCGAATTTTCTTGCACATCTAAAAACTTGAGGCATTTCTTGATAGAAATATAATAGGATATATTTTTTATCCCAACATTCCTGCTTTAAAGTAAGAAAGTGTTAATGTTGTGTTAAAATATCTATAACAAGTGTGTTGGTTACTTTTCTCTTGTTGCTGAGACAGAATATCCAATGCCCAAAATTAAAGAAGGAAAGGTTTATTTAGCTCTCAGTTCATGGGGGTGTTAGTCCGTAATCAGCTGGATCCAAGACAGGGTGGTACAAGGCAGAGGGGAAACAGTTCAAGGTAGCAAGAGACAGCAAAAGCAACAGGAGCAAAAGTGAAAAAGGGAATGGGGAGCGAAGACTCTATCTGTCCCTTATATGTCTTAGGGTGGGTATAGCACTCACTCATAATCCCAGCATTGGACCATGAATCAATCACAAATTCTAGAAACCTGCTGCCATGACTGTGTGAGGCTTTGGGGGCACATCCGGACACAAATCATTACAACAAGGTAGTCATAATAAATTAATCATACATCTTATTCTTGTTTTGTTTTTGTTTTGAGTCAAGGTCTTACTATGTAATTCAGGCTGCCCTTGAACTCACTATGTAGCCTAGGATGTCTTCAAATTCATCATCCTCTAGCCTCATCCTCCCAAGTGCTGGGATTGTAGGTGTGCACCACCATGCACAGCTCTTATTCTTAAGAGTGTCTATGTGTAGTCCATAGCATAGACCAGTGGTGGCAAACTTGTGGCATGCAGAACCCTCTGTTGGCGTGCAAGCCAAATTGCCCCAACATTGCCCCAACAGCTAAACAGCAGATATTCAGATTTAATTGCAGTGTTAGCACTTTGCGATAGGTGAGTTTTGAGGTGCAGTTTGGACACTCAGTTTCTAAAAGGTTCACCATCCCTCCCGTAGTCTATGTCTGATATTTCCAGTTTTAGCAGAAAGCTCAGAGATTGCAGAAGCAGACAAAAACTTGGAATCAAATCTTGCCTATACCATGTAATTGCCTGTAAGAAAGCTATTTAAATATTCTGAGCTTTGGTTTCCTTATTTGAAAACCAATATATCTAATAACACATATTATATGGTTTGAGAAACAAGGGTAGCTAATAGGGAAAGATGTCTGCTTTTGCAAACCATGGTCTTTCCAACCATCATGGCTGATTTATTCCTATAGACACTGCTGAACATAAAATTGCTGGTGAGTTTATCATGAATAACTTGTTATAAATAGTTTAATATCTTGCCTTACCTTTGGCACTTTTCAATTTAAAATAGACTCACTGCCTGAGAGAGTAGACCTGCCTAGCACAATCCTTTCTCCTAGCCTCCATGAATCACTTCCGTGGAGGAAAGGTCAAAGGACTCATTAACATGCTCTTCTCTGGTTAGTTGAGACAGAGCACAGAAAAAGAGAGTGGCATAGTAGAGAAATGAATTTTACCTTAAGTCTGTCTTTATTTCAACTTCATCTCAACCTTTTTTGGGGGTGGGGGAGGAATACTGGGAGTGAACCCAGAGCCTTTGCACTGAGCTACATCCTCAAACCCTCCTCGCCGGCTCCACTGCCTTTTTTTGAGATAAGCTTGTGATAAATTGATAATTTGCCCATACTGGACTCAAATTTACAATCCCCTGCTTCAGCCTCCCAGAGTACTGGAATTACAGGTGTGCACTACCACACCCAGCGCACCTTGTTTTCTTTATTTGCAATCTCTCATAATTGAAAAGATTAAATTACTTATTGTATATGAAGTATGTAATACATGCCTGACATGTAGTGGGGATTCAAGAATTATTTTATTCTCCTCTAAGTTATCTACTTACAAATTAGGCACATTCAAGATTGGTTATAGGCAAAGCTAAAATTACAAGGAGCAGGTCAAATGGTGAAAGAAGTTGCCTTGGTCTTATATTTTGTATAGTTCTAGATGATCTCTTTTAGGCTTGGAGATGAAGTTTGAGGGGAAACTTTTTTCCAAGTCTGTGAGCTGTCTGCACCAGAATCCAGGATTAAGGCAAACAAACTGATGCTCTCCAGACTGGGTGTGTGAGCCACTGAATGATTCTCCATGTGTCCCACAGGAGCACCCTGTGACACTCGTGACTAAGCTCTTTTTTTCTGACTCAACAGTTTATTTTATATTATCTTCCTTCCTTTTTTTCACACATGGTGTGACCACTACCCTTTGATCAACTGGGTTATGGCTTCCTTTTTTGGTCTGCAGTGCAGGATAAACCCTTTGAAGTGTTCAAATGTGTACAATGAACTAAATTATGTTCAGTGCCTCAATATATCTTATTATAATGTAATGTAGTGATTCTGTAGTTCATAGAACAAATAAGTAGATGATGAAACCAAAACAAACTTCAAAAAATTAAGAAAGGAGGCCAGACTTGCCAAAAACTAAGACATAGTATTATAAAATCCCCATTGGTGTGGCTCTGGTGTTAAGTTAGGAGAAAAAAAAATTAACAGGAAAAAATGAGTCAGAAGTTCAAGTCTCTGGAGAAAAGAATTACTGATAAATTTTTTTGATCTCATTCAGTAACTGTATGGGGAAAAATTGATTCCAAATATGTGAAAAGATATTAAAACAAAAGAAAACAATAATGTATAGTTTTTTAAAACTTGCTGATGATTCTAACAAATATTTATGCAAAATTAAGTTCATTACAGCATTATTCATAATATTGAAAAATTAAACACAACTTATACACATTAGTTTAATTGTGCTATAGGCATATTTATATAAAATTACTGCTAGCTCATCTTTAGATTAATGAGTTTAGTTAAAAATCTTCCTTAAGCTGTTATCCAACTTAGATACTATTTCCTCAAAGAAGACTATTAGCCTGAAGATATAGTAGAAAAACAAACTCTCTTTCTACAGCCATTCTCTCACAATGTGCCTTTCTGACACTAAATATGTGACAGTTTCCACACACACAGAGATCAAGGAAATGATCAGTTCTGCTGCAGACGCCACCTGGGTGTCCTCTAATTCCTCTCTGCCCAGACACAATCTACTTGGACTTTGTATCAGGTCCCACAATTTGGTGACTCAGCACTCTTACTGTACCTATTTCAGATGGCAGTAGCAAGCCCTGACTTCTAGAATTTCTGACCTTCCAGCTATCAGTTGGGGTTCCTATCATCCCTCCTTGTGTTCCTTTAACTTGCAAGAGTTGTTCA
Source organism: Dolichotis patagonum (assembly GCA_004027295.1). Taxonomy (NCBI): domain Eukaryota; kingdom Metazoa; phylum Chordata; class Mammalia; order Rodentia; family Caviidae; genus Dolichotis; species Dolichotis patagonum. The sequence continues at coordinate 49,662 of PVJX010002035.1, read as the reverse complement.
CAGAATTCAGAGAAACATTCACTTACGTTACTGCTTTATTATAAAGCCAGTTGAAGAGCTATGTGGGGCAAGATCTGAAGAAGCCTGCTTAGCACATGGCACCCTCCCAGTGTGTGAATGGACCTTATGCACTTTCATGAGAGCTTCTGTGTGTTCAGCTGCCCAGAAGCTTCTGAACTTTGTCCTTTTGGTTTTTCGTAGCGATTTCATTGCATAGGTGTGACTAAAGCATGACCAACTGTGGAGAAACGCAATCAGACCAAAGGGTCATCTAACACACTGGAAAAATCCAGCAAGCCCTGCCTGTTCAGATCCGTGCTGGCCTCTCTGGATAACATTTCTTCCTCATAGCTGTGGGCCATGACCCCTTCTGAAATAGGGGCCTTATGATCTACTATCACACAGATGGATCAGAAAATGTCTTTATGGATAGCTTCGAGACAGAAAGGCAGAGAAAGATTGGAGTTTGTATGATTCAGTTTAGGAACAGAAATTCTGGTCTCTATGGCCCGTTTTGGAAATGGAGTTATGGGCCAAGAATGGCAGACAAAAACCAACCCTCCCACACACACAGTATCACAGTATCACAGTTAGCAATAGAATAATGATATTCAAGAGAAATATCTGCAGATGCCTCACTTTACTCAACTAGAAGGCTGAAAATGTTAAATCTGGTGGTTAAAAAAGTATACAAAATATTTTGTTTACTATCAATCCCTTCAAGTGTAAATGATAGAAGCATTCATGTTGAAATGGAGAAAAGGAAGGCATCTTTAAAAACTTTAACACCTAAAAGTAGCAATTTCCTATAAATTTTAATGTGGAATCATATGAAATTTTAGGCTACATTGGTAAAGTCATAGAGTATATCAATATCTAGTTGTCACATATTACAATAGGAACATACTATATGTGGGGTTTTTTTAATTGTTGAGTGAAATCTATTAAGAAGAAATATCATTTTGTGTCTTAAAAATGTCTACAAATGTTTGTGGATGGTGCTGAGGACGCATTTAGTGATGAATGTTAAGCTTTGTTAGAACTATAGATAATTACCATAAGCCAGATCAAACTCTAGGTCCTTTTGACTATCATTTTGGGAATCACTTTGCCATACACCAATATTTGCAAATTTCTTTATTCATGTGTACGAATTCCTAAATACAATTTGTTGTTACTTAGCTTGATGGTACCTGGGAGCCGCCATTTTCGGATGAATCTTGCAGCCCAGTTTCTTGTGGAAAACTTGAAAGTCCAGAACATGGATTTGTGATTGGCAATAACTACAGCTTCAAAAGCATAATTATTTATCAGTGTGAACCTGGCTATGAATTAGAGGTAAGAAAACAAATTGTTTAACTAGAATTAATCTGTTTTCTAATACATTGGGGATTATTTTGGTATCAATACAACTTTACTTCCTATTATACTGTGTTGCCTTAGAGTTTAACACTCAAGAATGTACAGTTACTATAACAGACCATTTAAACATGTGACTTTCTGGTAATCATATTGTGCAAAACAAAGGCCACCTAACACTAGAGTGAGGTGACAGGAAGAGCGTAGGCATGCAAAACCAGCACTTCCTCAAACAAAGGAGCTCATGTGTGCTTTGGTAACTTCTTGATTGAGATGCCAGGTTCCCATAGGCCAAATCTGGCCTGAAAAACATCATTAATGCAATTCTAACAAATACCAACTTTATTCTTAATACTACCTTGCTTGTAATGTTAAAATCCCATCAACAGCACCTATGCCTCCCTATTGACACCAGTGGGAAGCTGTTCATTTTTCAGAAAGCATTATTAGCAAACATAAAGTTTAAGAGACCTGTTTGAAACTACACTAGCTTATCATCTAATTTTTCAGGAAACTCCTCTAGCCTCTCTTTATTTGTACAGTGATATTTAAATACAGGTTTTGTGGAATATTCACTGTCAGTGACATGTTGAATTTGTGCAGTATGCCCTGTTACATTCTGACCCTGCAAATAAGATTGTCATAAAGTAGGTGCATGAAAACAGGAATGAGGTATCTATGGATCTTGTTGTATTTCATCAAAAGATTAAAGAAAAAGAAAGAGAAAAAGGATGACAATGAAATTATTGATAGCAATTGAAGAATTTTCCTGGTTTCGAATCCTAGTTGCCCTTTGTGTGAAAGTATGAATTTTGTAATTAATTGAGAAAAGCAGTATACACATCTGGAGAAAACGTACAACAAAATGATTAAAGTTGAAAAAGTATATAACTTCAGGGTTTTTTTTTTTAAATAACCAAGTGCTGACTACAGAATCAAAAGAGGTACAACAGCAATTATTCTCACTCTGAGCTATACGTGTTAGGATCACCTGATGAGTTTTTTAAAAATACTGATGTCCAGGTACTTGCAGAAATAGCTTATGTGATGGGTGAGAAATGCCTAAAACTTATCATATGAGTTGGCTGGAAACCTACCAAAGACTTCATGTCAGAGGAACTCAGCAGCCAACTGGATGAAGTTCCCGAAGCCAAGATAAGACCATTTCAGTGGCAATAAAGATAACAACTTCAATGGACTGAAACACTTCAGAGATTTCATGAATGATATTAGAATCATAATGATACTATAAAAATAAGTCAATAACTATTGATGAATGCTCATAACAAATCCATTTTTAAAAGATACAATTGAAGGAGAAGGATTCTCTTTTTAATGCTAACTAGATATAAGAATTAGATATATCTTTATAAAAATATTCCATTTATTTAATCAATACATTTAAATATCAGAATTAGCATATTTAGGTTATGATTGCCATTGGCTGCTTGATATCATAAAAAAGAAAAAAGTAGACAAGCAGACATTAAATACCTCTGGATAAAGAAAATCACAAGTCTATGAAAATTAACTGCCCTCCTTGCTAAAGAAAAATTGAGTTTGAATTTTGTTTAGTTTCTAAATCCAACATACAGTATCAGAGACACCAGAATAGGGCAACCAGCCAAATCCCATCTGTGAAGCTAGGAGTGGTGCTGCACACCTATAATGCCAGCCATGAAGGGAGTGAGACAGGAGGACTGCTGTCCATTCAAGGCCAGCCTGGGCTACATAATGAGTTCAAGGCCAGCCCAAACTACATAGCAAGACCTTGTCTCAAAACAGCAAGAACAACAACAGTAACAACAAAATCCTGTCCGTAGGAACAGCTACAAAACAAATGATTTCATTTTCCAGTCTGAAGAAAATTGACAGAGCACAGGGAGGAAATGAAGATGGAACTATGATAAGTTTAGAAAGATACAGGGGCACTATGTTAGGATTCTCTGAAGAAACAGTACCAATCAGAAGGAGAAAAAAAGAGAGAGACTAGGATTATGAAGAACTGACTCGAAAAGTCTTGGGAGTAAAATCCCATGATCTTCTGTCTGCAGGCTGAGATCCAGGAAAGACAGTGGCACAATTCAGCTCAAGTCTAAAGTTTAAGAACGAGGTGATTCAGTGATATATATCCTAGTCTGAGTTGAGCAAATGAGAGGTACCACCTTAAGCAGTGCAGCAAAGAAAAGGAGATGATATACTCCTTCTACGTTTCCTTAGTCCCTCAGTGGATTGGACGATCTCCAGTCATTCTGGGGAAGGTAATCTGCTTTACTGAGTCCACACATTCAAATGCTCATTTGACTGTGAGACCCATTCAGAAACAGTGTATAATCTGGGGTTACTATGGCACATAAAATTAACCGTCATAATCATACAAATTAAGATCTATGTGTGGATCTTATTTTGGTCTGATTCAAATGAACTATAAAAACTAAATAAAAATAGCATTCATGCAATGATTGAAAATTCAAATGCTGAATTAATTAATTTATTAATAGTGATTGTTGCTTTTTAAAGTGCAATGTTGTTATTGTGGTTATAACTTTGAAAGGCCCTTATCTTTCAGGGATTAATTCTGAAAAATGTATTGCTAAATGATTTGATATCATCTGTGATTTGATGTCATCAGGGATTTGACTTAAAAGAATGTAGTTTATTGAAAAGAGATTAGGACTTAGATTAAACAAGATTGGTTTTAAGCTAACTTTTTAAACTAGGTAATATCTACATATCAGTTCCTGATATGTCTACTGTTGTATTTTTCATTGAATTTTCCCACAAGACTATATTTCTTTAATGTGAAAGTCCATACTGTATTATAACGGACTAATTAATTCAATATTTTTGCGGATTAGGTTCAGGGCAGCAATATCTTTTTCTAGATTTCTCAGTTGGTTCTAATGTGCACCCATGATTAAGAGTCACTGATGGAAGTGTTTCCAGAAGTATGGTTCAATACCACCTACTCAAAGATTCATCACTGACTAGGAACGTAGCTCAGCAGCACAAGCATCTGCTTGGCAAACATGAGGTCATGAGTTTGATTCCCGTTACCAAAAAAAAAAAAAAAAATTTTTTTTTCATCATAAGGTTATGAAAGAGAGAGGAGTGTTTATTCCTAAGCTAATACCCTCTGAATCAAATGAAATCTGAGTTTGCACTTTCAAAAATGTGATTATATCATTATTGATTTTCGTAACATTTTATTATATATATTTATGGGGTACAGTGTGTTCATTTTACATGTATAGCACATGTACATAATGTACTATATATTATGTTTATAATGTGCTGTGACTTATACCCATCACCTCATTTATCTATCATTTCTCATGACAAGATCTTTGGAATGTACTCTCTTAGTTAATTTTAAAATGTGTAATAATTCTAATTGACCATAATCACTTCCTGTGCAAGAGCTTTGAATTTTTTACATGCACCCCCCACCCCCTTGCCAAAGATTAGTGGCTGGAAAAGTGGTTAAGAATCTGATTTTCGTCATGGTAGAGCTCTGGTACAGAGTTTCTGCTCTGCTGGGCAAATGATGCAGGAAAAGCTACCCTGTCTAAAGCCATTCCCAATGCAGTGGCAGCCTTTGCTGTAATGACTAAAGATTATAAGCAGGGCTCTTTATGCATTGTACTGAACTTAGTGTAGGGTAGCTATTATCACCATCCTTAGTATTTGTATTATCGCCAAACTCAAACAAACCAATTAGAACAACTAATGCAAGTTAAATTCTTCTATTCTGTAGGCAAATTTTGCTTTACGTGTTCAGGGAATACTTTAGGGGGTATTTAATTTTGAAAAATGTTACTATATGTGCAAAATTTTAGAAAAAGCTTAGTAAATCCTACTGAAGAATAAATCAAAATAAAGAACACAAAAATTAGATGGCCATGTTACAAAATCAGTGTTACTAAACAATACAGTGATTGCTATGATTCTAAAGCTAGCTAAAAGAATCTAAGCTAATTGTGGAAAACGCAGATATATTAGTATAAAAAACCATAATGTTAATGTGAAACTAAAACCCCATCTTAGTTAATGAAAAACAAGATAAGTACAGGGGAAGAGGAAGAAAAATAAAGGAGGAAATACATGACAAGTTACACAACTTTCTAAGAAGAAAACCAGTAGGTGCTGTTTGATTTTTTAAGTCAATAATGATTGGGAATTTAGTTGAGGTTTTTATTGCAATCAAAGATGACATAGCCAAAACAGAATATTTATCTATGCAGATCTTTAGAGGAAAGAAAACGAAGAAAAATAGAACTGGAAAAATCTAAGCTACAGTGTTAAAGTGAGTAAAATCTATGAATACAATCCATTCAAGAAGTATCAAATGGGTCATAGGAGCTAGTTTCAACTATTTCTCATCTATTTTGTCCAAATTAATGAAAAATAATTCACAAATTAGAAAAGTATTTTTCGTGTGCATAGAAAAGTCACAAGTGTTGCTGGGCACGGAGGCTGACACCTGTAATCCCAGCACTCAGGAGCCGAGGCAGGAGAATTGCGGTGAGTTCAAGGTAGTCTGGACTACATAGTGAGTCCAAAGCCAGCCTGAACTACACAGAAAGACTGTATCTCAGAAAACCAAAGAAACGAAACAAAACAAAGCAAAATAAAACAAAACAAACAAGAAACAAAGAAAGAAAAGGCATAAGTGTTAATAATGAAAGTTTCTATTTTCTTTTATATTTTCCAACTTTTCTACTGTCTCAATAAGAAAAAAAATGCATCTGTCTTTTTAAGGACATTTAAGTTCATATTAGATATAAATTTATTGGGAAATCAAGGCAGAGCCTTCCCACTGAAGTAAATGGAAGATTCACGAGGGAAGAAGTATCAATGATTGAACTATTGCCTCAAGGAAAAATACTTCTGAAGAGGGAAATAAGAAAGATGTCAGTCAATTAAAAAAAAAAACAAGTAAAAGAACAATTTCTTTTCACATATTTGCTGATTTGGACCACAATTTCAATACAATATGCTGTCCAAACTCTAAGCAAAGAAAAGTGTCACAGAAGCCATGTACGAAAGATTTAAGTTAGAATCGAGTCCCTTAAGATATTACTTAGAGCCTAGGGATTTTTTTAAAAATATGTTATAGAACTTTACTTATATTATTTATTAATCCATAGTCAATTAGGAATTTAATGCATAAAAAAGAGTCATCTTTAGGAACATATATGATGATAGGAAAAGATAAGACAGGGGGAATCAAAGAACCACTAACTTTAGCCTAATAACTGAATGGGGCAAACAGGCTATGTGGCCCTCAGGTGGGTAGAATATTGAAAAATATATTCAGATAATTATAAATCATTTTTCAAGAAATTTACATTTTAAAAAGCCTAACTTGAAAACAGAAAAAAAGATGATTAGGGACTGGGAAGGGGACAAGCTAGGAAGTTCAACACAAGGAGAAAATCTTAAAACCTGTTAGATAAAAGCAGCAGATCCCTCATAAAGCTAAAATTTTTGGAATTACATTGGACTTGTCAACACAAACCTTAAAAATCTGGAGAGTAAAGTGTTTGAAGCCCCCCCCCACACACACACAAAAACCCTTTCAACTCAAACTAGATATCTTACAAACTGTCTTTCAAAATTAATGAAGAAATATAGTCTTTTTATGACAAAGAAGATCTTAAAAAATTCATGACCATCAAACTAGCCTTCCAAAAAATTCTCAAGGATATCTTACAAAGAGACAGTGAAGCCAACAGTGCCAAAATAGTCTATTGGAATGAATACATCAGGATACAGAATTAAGCAGAAGAGGAAAAATTAAAAAGGAATCAGCAACAGGAAAATAATGCATTTACAAAAATAAGACAGCACCTTTTAGTAGTAACTTTCATTGTGAATAATGCCAACCACAAAAAGATAAATATTGGCAGATTAGATCAAAAAACAAATTCCAATGATAGAGTGCACATATGAAAAAGCACATTTAATTCAAAAAGAAATTCATAGACTAAATATCAAAGGATAGAAAATAATGTTCCATGTAACAGAAGCCCCAAAACAACCAAGAGTATTATATATTTTCAGAGAAAATGATCATCAAGCTAAAACTGAACAGAAGAGGCCAAAAAAAGTGCTAAACATTAGTTAAGGGAACAATTCAGCATGAATAAATAACAATTATAAACATATATGCACCAATTATTAGCACAACCAATTTTATAAAGCAAACTCTACTAGACAATAGAAATCAGAGCAATATCAGGACAATTACAGTGGAAAGCCTCAATATCCCACTTTCACAAACAAGTCAACTACACAAAAAAATCAACTAAGCGATATCAGACTTGAGCCACACCTTCTAACAGACTTCATAGATATTTATGAAATGTTCCACTCAACAACAGAATACACATTCTTCCCAGCAACACACAGGACAGTCTCCAAAATAAACCACATACCAGTCCATAAAACCATACTTAAATAAATACCACAGAATTGAAATTATCCCACGCATGTTATCACACTGTAGTGCAATGAAAATAGAAATCAATGGCAAAAGAAATCACAGACATTATGCAAATATCTGGATATTAAATGATATGCTTTTGAATAAGCAATAGGTCATAGGATAAATCAAAGAAGAAAATAGACAATTCATAGAATCAAATGATGCCAGTTCAACATAGCAGAACCTATGGGATACAATGAAAGCAGTCCTTGAAAAGACATTTATAGCTGCAAATGCCCATCTATAAACCAGATCCCAAATAATAACTGAATAATGCACCTTTAAGGTCCTAAAAAGTCAAGAACAAGGCCCATCCACAGCTAGTACAAGGAAGGAAGTAATAAAGATCAGAGCAAAGATTAATATTATCGAGGTTGGAAAATATGAAAGCCAATAAATCAAAAGACTGGTTCTATGAACAAATAAATAGATAGTTGTTATGGTTTAACAGTTATGGTGGTCAGCTTAACACCAGCTGGATTAAATCAGCATGGTGCTAAGTGTAGATGGCCCACCTGAGGAAAGTTGCCAGCATAAAAAGAGATGTGGAGAGGAAGAGTGGGGCCTTGTGGGTTCTCCTAAGTGTTGCTGTTTGGAGCCATTGGTTCTCCTGGAGGAACTTGTCATGGTCAGCTTCACCCACAGGAACTCAGCCGTTCTTGTCGGAGGAGCTTGGGATTTTGTCGCTGAGAATGGCTGTGGTTCACTTTGGAGGAGGTCTACTCCTTACATCGAGCATCGCTTCCTGGCTCTGGAAGAGAAGATGTATGCTGTTTAATCTCCAGGAGAAGCTTGTCATGCTGGCTTCCTGATATGTACTCAATTGTTCTCATCGTTGAAGGCGCTCAGGACCTCATTGTCGCTGAGGATGGATGTGCTACTTTTCAGGGGATCCCTGGTTCTTATTTTGAGTGTCACTTCTTGGTTCCACTGCAGAATCTTCAACCTACCAGCACAGATCCTTCACTCCGCCAGCACAGACTTTCTAACTTTCACCACTGACCTTTGAGCCTTCCCAGCACAGATCCCTAAACACACTATATTTTAAAGCTATATTTCAAAAGGCAGGGAAATCAATTTTAGAAATACTTTACCAAAATATTTAAAATTTTAAATGCATAGATCCTTAATAGGGTAAGTTTATGTTTAACAATATAAAGTATGCTGTTGAAAACGTCTGTCCTCAGAGCCGGGGATTTAGGTCAGTGGCATAAGAACTCAAAATAAGAACCTAACAAAAAAAAAAAACTTTTGTCCTCATAGCAATATATCTCATATTCTTTGCTGTGCTTCTCAAATATTGAAAGATAAAACCAATTCCAAATATTTTACAATACATTAAGAAAATTTACCTCTTGGCTTTTTCTTAACCATTCTTTGTCAGTCTTTGCTACAGATTGTACTTCGTTGTCATTTAAAATAGTAGCTAAACCAAGGATTTAGCTCAGTGGCATAAATGCCTGCCTGGCAAGTGCAAAGTTGTGAGTTTGATCCCCAGTACCCCCCTCCAAAATAGTAGATAAAGTAATATCTGTACCTTAATTACAGTAGTTTTCCAGGGATGAATTTTAAAGTAATTTGATTAAAATGTTTTTCAGAGTCTAAACCTACTCCTTACCCTATATTCACCATACTGTATTTATTTAGCATTTTATGCTGAGCCATTCAAGTCTGTAGCTAAGATTACTTTGCCTTCTCTTATTATCTTTCTATTTTAGAATTATTCTCTTATCAGTAACCTTTCTCCATTGATTCACAGGGGAACAGAGAACGTGTCTGTCGGGAGGACGGTCGGTGGAGTGGAGAAGTAGCAACCTGCACAAGTATGTGACACTGGACAAAAAATTATTCTTAGGACACAATGTAACAGTGGCTATATTTTATTTATATATAAGTTTTGCAGTTCTTTTTTTAAAAAAAATATTCTATCTGTGCAAAAATTCTAGCTTTTTAAAATTTTTGTTACTGCCTTTTTTGTGCTGAGGTGGAATCCTGGGGTTTCATGCTTGCTTAGGAAAGCACTTCACCACTGATCTATACACCCAGCCCCAGCTTTTAGTTTCTTTCTTTGTTTGGTTTTCTTTTCTTTTTTTTTTTTTTTTTTTTTCCATTTTTAAATTTCCAAATGAACTTAATAAACTGTAGGGGAATGTTGGACAACTTTTTGTTCAAGGGCACCAAACCAATAAAATGGTCAAACACTGCAGTGGGATTAATAATTAATTGGAATGGAGCAAAAGATTACTCACTCTGGAATGGCAAGCATTTTGTTTAGGAACTAGATAATCATTGTGGTTATTTGCATTTTTGTGGGGTTTCTTCCTAAAGAAGTACAAATTAAAAAGCCTAGGGCTATTGTTCTTTGGTGGCAGTATCAGATAATTCTGACATTTTAGGGGCTGTCGGAACATCTGTCAAATAAAAGCAAATTCACATACACATGGAAAGTTGCATTAACTCATTTTATGAGAACAGCTAAATTTATTTGGCAAAGTGGAGGTGAAGCTCCGAGGCTGCATCTGCCGTCTGTGTCCCTCATGCTCTGTCTTCCAAATGGCAGTGTCTTCAAAGATGATAGTTTCAAGGCAATTCTAGGCAAGCTTTTCCATTTCTTTCTAGATAACCTTGATAGAGTCATCAAATTCTCAGATGGAAGAGCTCTTAGATGATCTACTGCAGCCTCTTCAATTGACAAACAGGTTAGGGAGCGCTAGGAGAGGTGAAATGGCCCCGCCATCCTCAGAGATCAAGTTAGTGACTGAGCTGGCACAGGACTCCACAACCTTAAATCTTTCTTGCCTGTCATTTCAAGCAGCAGATAAATGATATAATTTTGTATATATACAGTAATCTTAAATATTTTAAAGACTATTATGTGGTTGCAGTTCAATGGAAAATGACAACTGTTCTTAGTCCTCAGAACCTTGAATAAATATGATATAAAATATTTTTAAAACATCAAGTAACAACTCAAGTCACCAGAAATTAGAATTTATGTAAAACTGTGGGCCTTCTTGATAATAGCACTACTCATGATCAAAAAGTGTGTATGTATACACAGACAAGGGAAGTGAGGCATGAAAACAAATCACACATGACTGGCATTTGAAGCCATCATGTGTTAGTGAGGGGATTTTTTTCAGTTTTGAGATACAAAGATAATGGTTTCCTGCTTGTCCCACGAATGCATTTGTGGGACAAATATATACATAAAATGTATAATTTGAAATGTATACATATTTGAAGTATGTATTTTATTTTGACCTATTTGTGCTATCTAATTTCTGGAAATATACTTATATATTTGAAATATATATATATATATAGGCTGAGGATCAAACAGGGCCTAATAGCCACTAGACGAGCACCCCACCACTTAGCTACCTCTTTGTATATGTAGCTTATTATGTCCTAGGATTTATCTCTTTTTTTCTAAATTATTAGAGCCATGTAAGTTAATTTCCAGAAACTAGATAGCATAAATCAGCATAAATAAGCCAAAACAAAATAATTTGAATCTCATCATTCAAGGATAAAACTATTAATATTTTGATGTTTGTATTTTTTCCTCGGTATATAAAAATACAAATATTTCTAGGGGAAAAGTATGCATACCGAGAAACCTTATCTGTAAGACTCTTTTATAACTCACTAAATTATTGAATTTGTTGATATTCAGTATCAGCTTTCAGAGAAACCCATACAATCAGGATTCCCTAGACTGGTGCTTCTCTATGCGCAGCCCACAGACTACAGTGTTACCTGAGATCAGCTGGGGATTTAGCTCAGTGACAAAGCACCTGCCTGGCAAGCACAAAGGCATGAGTTCAATCCCCAGTACAAAAAAAAAAAATTTTCAGACTCTCAGGTCTTGCATTCTAATAAGATCCCTAGATAGTGTCTTGGCACATTGCAGTTTGCAAAGCACTACCTTAGGCCTTTAAATTCTAGCTTTCAGCATACTGGAATATCCTAGGGGTCTTTAAAAATTCCCAATGCCCATTCTGCAACTTGTACCAGTTAAATCTCTGAGGGTGGAACCAGCATCTTTACCTTTGTAGAGTTCTCCAGGAAGTCGTGAAGTACAGCCAGGGTTAAGGTTCATGGTCCCAGTACATGCAAATATCAACAGGCTGAAAGGAGTCCAAATAAGTCAGCTAGCATCTAATCCAGTGACTCTCCATTCTGAATGGACGACGTTACAATCATTTGGGGAACCTTTAACAAAGTACCAAAAACCAGGCCACAACATGGAGATTCTGATTTATTTAGTCTGGTACAGGCCCCTGGTTCTGAAAGCCTCTCAGAAACTCATGTAAAACTAAAATTGAGGACCACTGGTCCTAACCCACCTTCTCTGCCCCCACAAAAATTATAAAATTAAAACTCACGACCACTTTTTAAGAGTCTAGAACGGACAATTCTGCTTTCCTCGAAGCACATTCCTGGTAATAACATTTCGCACTGACATAAAACCTTTTGTCATAGCTACAGTATGAGCTCATCAGGATCTGAAGTTTACACAGGCCTGAAAATGTCCTTCACTAACGTCCTCCAAGCTCACTGTTCCCTGTTCCTGATACTTTTCTATTATATTTTACTTTCTAGTCAGCTTATCTTTTCTCTCTCCTTAGAAGCAACATGACCTTGACCAAATTATTTAACCTCACTGAGACTCACTTTTCAAATATTAGTTGGGACGACCTCAAAGCTGCCTAAGTAAGGCTGCCAGATTTAGGGGAAAAAACACAGCATACTGATTTCAATTTATTTCAGATAAAAAATAATTTTAAAAAATAAATATGTCCTACACAGTATTTGAAACATATTAAAATGCATTGATCTGATAATCAACTTTTAACTGGATATCCTGTATTTCTATATGGACTTGTCACTGAAGAATTATAAAAAATATTTTTGATATTGTATGGAAAATTCTTGACCATGGTCACAACTTAAAAACATATTAAGTCCTTTATTTCACCCACCTACCCATCCATACCCACTACCCTTTGAACATTATTAACAATACATAGAGAGCTGGAATAAATTGGACGAAGGAGCAATATCTAATGGCAAGCACATGTGAATACAGTACTTACCTAGGCTATTTTTGTCCAACAGTGAGTATCATTGTCTTGCATACAAGTAGACCACAATGTATTATTGTGTAATATTTTCTATATATGATGCATTAAGTCCCTTTAACAACTACAGCAAAAGAAGAAAAGAAGATCTGGAGAAGTGTTTAATGGAAAGGTTTTATTCTTCCTTTAGAGATCAGGTGCAAAGCTCCTTCTGAGTTTCTGAATGGAGAGGTCGATGTGGAAAACACCACAATGGGGCTCAGCATCACCTACGCCTGCCACAGAGGCTACAGCCTTGAAGGGCCACCAGGGGCACAGTGCACTGAAAACGGAACGTGGAGCCACCCAGCGCCTCTCTGCAAACGTGTGTGTTGACTTGAGGAACAGTTTAATCAGATTGACTTTCATGACTAGCTTCCCACATATAAAACAGAGGAAACTGCTGATGAGAGAGATTAGCCTAGAGAACGCAACACATGCCTACCAAATCAAATTTACGGGGCGTTTTTCAAATCCACTTGTATCACCTCAAACATCCTAGGAATCAGCTTTTCTCAGATTCTCTGGCTATGACAGGTTTGGAGCACTGTGAAAGAATTCAGTTTAACCCATTTATGCAAAAGATTGCACTTTTAAAAATTTTTGCATACAGTTCACATATGTTATCTAGAAAAATTCAAGAAACAAGAATTTGAAGAAAACAATTTTGATTATATTCCATTGTTATCACCATCACAAAAATGAAATGCTATGCATAAATGTGTTAATAAAAATTAGCTGTGTGTAATGAATTCTATTAAGGATAGGAAAGGGGTAAAGAATAAATGTTTCAAATGCAGTGCTGGTATAGTAAAATATATATGGTAAATACGTATAGATTTAATCACTTGAATGAAAACTGTTCTCAAACAAGATAAAGCTGAGAAAGCTCTGCTTCCTAACGTAAGACTATCATAATTCTTTAACTGAGCCTTTAGGATTTAGCAGAAGCTCACCTCACCAATCAAGACTTCTGAGTCCATTTAAAATCAGATAGACTAAAATTATTTGGCATATGCACTAATGCAGTGTCACGCACTTGCACTAAGCAAGTCTGGCACCACTAGTTCCTATGTTTCCTTCAGGCCTATAAACATGAATCTATCTGTACCAATAAAGCTTGCAAAATGTAAATTGAAGTTTCAATATTCTACTCATAGCAGTATGAGTCTAAAGTCATATCCCACTCACACAGAAACATCTGATGATTTTCTGGTTCCATTTTTCTATGGGATGTTCAATAAAGAAAGTAATTTGATAAAAGAATTTACCATGTTATTAATACTCTCCAAATTTAAGGAAATATACCCTTGATTTCTAGTATGTGTTTTATTCCCTCCATGCTCATAAAAAAATCCAAAACAATGGTATACACTATACTTTCAAACAATTGTTTACTTTTCCACTTTAGACTGTGGGACTTTCGTCAGGAGTTGAATAACTTGTACTTTCAGATCTTATCTAATTTCATCTGTACAGATTATTTCCTATGAATTCAAAACAAGTCTGTGCTTAATGTTTGTGAAGTGGAGGTTGAAGCAGGAAGATCACCAGTTTAAGCCCAGCCTGAGCCACATAGCAATTTAGGATTACCCTGTCTCCAAAAATGTAAAACAGAGTAGGGAATTGGGGATAAAGACCAGTGGGAAGGCTCTGGGTTAAATCGAGAGAGAGAGAGAGAGAGAGAGAGAGAGAGAGAGAGAGAGAGAGAGAGAGAGAGGATTTGAAGATCTAGGTATGTTAAAACTCATTATCATTAAGAAACCATCTCCTGCAGAAGTCTGTTCTGTCTTTAAAGAAATAAATTAGAAAAAAAGGGAGAAATGACAGTAAGCATTTTCTTTTCTTTTCTTTTCTTTTTAACAGCAAATCCATGTCCTGTCCCTTTTGTGATTCCTGAGAATGCTCTGCTGTCTGAAAAGGAGTTTTATGTTGATCAGAATGTGTCTATCAGGTGCAGAGAAGGGTTTCTCCTCACAGGCCAGGGTGTCATCACTTGCAACCCCGACGAGACGTGGACCCAGACCAGTGCCAAATGCGAAAGTGAGTCAACAGGTGGAATCTTGTGACTGCTATTAACGTGAAATGCTTTCTCACCTTTGTGACTTTTTTTTCAATAAAGAAACTTAATTGTGGCTATTTAGGTTTTTGCACTACCATAGTTATCATCTTCTGCATTAACAATGTTTAAAATAATTTTAAAAGTACTTTGAATATCAAGCATTTTTTGAAAAGTCTTTCCAGAACTAAGTTAAAATTTATATGAACATGATTCACTGTGCAGATTTGCAAAGTGTGTTCTTGTAAGAATAAGCATGAAATTAAATTCAAAGTGCCTGTTTTTTCCACCTTCTCAGAATCCCCAAACGATTCTTCCATCAGCTACAAGACTTTTATAGATACAAAAATTATTCTATGATTCTTAAACTTGAGCCTGTTTTGTGACCTAGAGAGTTTTGTGAAGGGCATATGGCTGGGGGCTCAGCCTGAGAGTTTCTGACTCAGTGAATCTGGGAATTTTAACAGGTTCCTGGATGTTGCTGATTAGGGTGCTCCTGCTCTAGGAACCATAATTTCAGAGCCACTGGGCTAGCACCGTGCTGGTTGATCCAGGGTGTGACATTACATGCCACAGTCTGACACCGTCTCTTGCTACCTTGTGATAACTGTGGCATCTGTTAAGTGCACTTCCTACCTCCTCCTAAAACATCTCACCATCCATCTTCCCACCCTCTGGCTTTCCTTGTTGCCCACTCTATTCCCTCAACAGCAATCAATAAAAATATTTATTGGGTCTAATCACATGCAAGACACTGGACTATATAGTATAATACTAGCATGTTATACCTACATAGTTTCCATCTTCAGAACACCCACACTCCATTGATGAGATTAGGATGGTTAGTGTAAAGATCTACATTTGAAATCTGTCCTCAAAAATTTTATCTGTCAGCTCATATTAGTGCCTTATTTTTTCTGAGTCTCTGAATTCATTTCTTAATAGTGCCAATAATATCTATCTTATGGGTTTGTTATCAAGAATAGATAAATTTCTGTCTACCATATTCCCCTCACCTCCAAATGAGTAAAAGATACCCAGTAGCCTAAACCTTTGAATTTTGAACTATAGCCTACTATATTCTAAAGTTGATTTTTCTTCCGGGTGAATGTGGACTTTAATTTTAGGTGAGATTTATGTCCCAAATACTTAGAAAATCTACCATTGTTGCAGTGGAAAGAAATAAGTGTATGCAACTGAAGTTTCTCTTTGGCCCTGCAGTCCGGTTTAGAGCTGCCATTCTGAAGGAAAGTGGGCCAAGTGACCTCATTCTGCCCATGTATCCCCACCTTGGCCTTGGCTTCCTGAGATTTACCATTCAGGCCACAGAGGGAAAGAGTAAGAAGAGACGTGCGCTTGTTACAAATGTTCCTTCCATGGGTGCTTAATTATTCTACAGTATTCTTGTGAGGGTCAGGGGCTGCCTTGGTGAGGACACAGTTTTCTTGTTGCTTGTTATCTTCAATCCTCTTTGTTTTCTATTAGATGGGAAGTCTTTGGCTTAAAACCAAATACTCTTCCCTCTCTTAATCAGCAACTTTCTCACTCTGTTCACCTGCCTCTGACATTTATCTCTATCCATCAAAGATTAAAATATAATGTGTATGATCTTTGTCCTGGGAGAGTAGGTAAAATGCAGATTCATAAGCCAAGAAGCCCAGAAATGTACATTTTTAATGAGAACCACAAGTGATTCCGGCAGAGGCAGAATGAAATGCAGGCTTTGATTTTCACTACAAACCAATGTTCTTCTCACCAGGAGCATCCAAAGCTGGAGCTTCTTTCTCACTGATCCCCCCATGATTTATAGCCCGCCCAGTCCAGATTCTACTTACATTGCGCTTCATTCCTTGGTGATATGGAGCATTAACACATTCCCCTCTGTATCCCTGCTGCATGGTGTCCGTTTCTGTGCTGCTGCTCAGCCTAGGTCGTGTTGTATTTCTTTGTCTGCCTTTTCCTTGCTTCTCTGAGCAAAGAGTCAGCAGTTTCCTCATTTATTTCATTTTGGTTTCTGATACATTTTATCCCACTTAGCAGAAAAAGAAAATTTAAAAAGAGTATACAAATTTATCATCCTTGTACCAGGTTTTAAGAGTATTATGACAAGGGAACCTCTTAGAACCTGGGTTAGGAAGATTTTTAATCCAAAAATTAGACTCACACAGATGGAAACTGACTAGATTCCTGACTTCAGTCCACTCAAGATGCATCGTATACATCCCAGCATATACTAGTTATCTCAAGGCTTCCTATAAGATCCTAAAGCAAAATCAGTTATAAAAATTTTTATTTAAATATAAAGCACATGTCTCTTTTAGACAATAGGATTGTTATTCAGATAGCACCACTGTTTTACAGTACAGCAAAGGAAGAAACTAATGGGAAACTTCAAATTTCATAAACCTTATCTGCAAGCTATAGATGATATTTACTCATTTACTCCTTTTCCAAATATGCATCAAACTTTCACTGTGTACCAGGCACTGTTTTTGAGAATGACTAAAACATTCCTGATTGGATGCACAGGGCTGCTAGTCATCATCTTTACTCTGAAGCAATGGAGTGCAGTCCTCTTGTTTTCCTCATCCAGTTTGATAAAAGCATCCTACACTGACATTCTCATGCAGCCACCTCTTTGGTGACATACACAAGCTCATTTTTTGTTTCCTATAGACTTCTCTCCTTGAAATTAAAATGGCGCAGCTTCAGTATTTGAATCAGAAGGCAAAAATCCTTTGAACTTGTACACATAATTGTTCTAAACAATAGCAGATGACTCTGTTAGTTCCTAGTATTCTAAATATTAATGTTCCCTTTATGTATTTTATCTTACTTTTTAAATTCCTGCTGTGGTATCCAATAATGCTTCTATTCTTTGTTCAGAGTGCTTTTAGTCTGTTTTATATTGTTCAATTTCAACATACCTGAGGATATGGACAGCTATTTTGAAAAGAACAAGAGACATTATGACAGCCATTGTTAATTTTCATATTGTCTGGTTTTGAAGGCCTGTAATGCCTTCATTACCCTGTTCTCATCAGTTTTATACTATTTTGTTTTGTATGAATTTGTTGTGTGCGAAGATATAGACAACCATTTAGAAGAAACAAGCGACATTATGGTAGCCACTGTAGATCTCCTGTTGTCTTGTTTTGAAATCTGTGTCACTTACATTGTTTTCTTCTGATCTGCTTTGTTCTGTTTTGTCATGTTTAGTTTTATCCATTTTTTAACTAAAATAAAAATTTTTAAAAACTAAAAAATAAGTTAACTCAGCCTTAGAGAGGAGATTGTGAATTTAGTCTGGATTAGGAGCACAGGCTTAATTTTTTGTTTGTTTCTTTGGTCTCCCTGTAGAAATCTCATGTGGCCCACCAACTCATGTAGAAAATGCAATTGCTCGAGGTACATATTACCAGTATGGGGACATGATCACCTACTCCTGTTATAGTGGGTACATGTTGGAGGGCTCTTTAAGAAGTGTTTGCCTAGAAAATGGAACATGGACATCACCTCCTATCTGCAGAGGTAAGAAATATTTGAATGGTTGTTTCTTAGTGAAGCTGCAAGAAAATGTACATAAAAGTCCAGTATAATAAGCAATCAGGCCAGGGATATACACAGTATATCCCTGCAGCACAGTACCTGCCTGGCAAGCACAAGGTCATGAGTTTGATTCTTGGTACCAATAAATAAATAAATGCAAGCAATCAGTATGCATCAATTTTTCACTCATTTAATCATCCTTGGCTTAAAATTTTCTCTTGTCATTTTTCTTAACTTTAGCATTGTTTTGAAAACTTTCACATATAACTCTTAGTTTTTATGCTTGAAATTATGCATAAATGGAAAATGTAATAAGGCATTCAAGTATATCTTGTTAAAATGTATCTCTAAAATTTATACTTTTCTAATAAAACATGATTTTTTAGTCTTAAATATTTTTTATTTTAAAGAGAATACAACCAAATAAAATAAAACAGAATGAAGCCAGTCAAAACAAAACAATGAAAATGGTACACAGCTTCAAAACAGGATAATAGGAAATCAACAATGGCTACTATATTGTAAAGATAATAAAATATGATTTTTAAATCACAAGAACTGTTTTCATTCATTCTATAAATATATACTTCCAGTCAAGAACTATGCTAGTGAAAAAGACAGTCATAACAAAGCAACTAAAACAATCAAGTTGATGGGTGAGTTCTCCACATGGGCAATGGTCAGATCTGGGTTTGAGGTGAGCATGTTAAAGTCTTTAATAAATTGGGGATGTGTTGGGACAGGGAGAATTGAGGAACTCAATAAATGAATAGCACAAGCCTCCAAAGAGGAAGGTTATTATAGGAGAAAAGAAGTTAATTGATTACCTGGGATCCACAATAAGAAATGAGCTTACTGGGGGGGATTTAGGTCAGTGGCCTAAGTGCCTGCCTGGCAAGCATGAGGTCACAAATTCAATCCCAGTACCAAAAAAAGCACAACAAGAAATGAGCTTACTTACCCTCTAGAGGTAGGGGAGTATGCAGCCTTTTCTTTAGAGGGCTGCGGAGAATGGCCATCCTTGTGAGGTAGCCCAGGCTTCCCTTGAAGTCCTAAATCAAAACAAGTATTGTGTGCTTACTTACTCATTTCCTCGTGTGCTTGTTTTAAGATACCCAAACACTTTCAAATCTTCTGGCAAGAACATTATCCTCCTCTGTCCCAAGAGGCTGTTCTTTATACCTACGTAAACCACTTTATTCCCTCCTACTCTGAATCCTCCAAATAACTAAAACTTTGCTAACCACATTCCCAGAACTACCTAAGCATTTTTGTGTCTCTCTTGAGCCTGTAATGTTCACCTGCAAATCTGAAATCACGGGACTAGTTCTGCGGCAAAGTGATGGGCTCTGGTTTTCACTGGTTTGGCAAGCACACATTGAACAACTACTCTAACCCAAGATATCAGCCAGGCCTCTTTCCTTCTAAGAGCTCATAGTCTACTAGAGGAAAGAGACAAATGGTACCAACAAGTAAATAAAGACACAGCGTGTTAGCATTAAAGAGACGAGAACCCGTCTCTTGTGGATAAAGCTGACTGTTCCTCATGTGGGGAGTGGAAATACCTGAGAAGACTTAACAGAGAATTGTAAACCTGGTGTTGTATCTTAGAGCTATTATCTAGGAAGAGAAAAGAAAGAAGGGAGTTTCAAATAGAGCCAGAGGGAATTAGAGAATGTCATATTCATTTATGCTCTGCATTTGCTGCCTAACAAGATAAGCATTTTCTGTCTTTTAAATTGGAATATATATATAAATATATGTATTTTTGATCTATCCATTTGTCTATATATGCATACTCAAGATATATATGTGCTTGAGATGTCCTTGTGAATGTTGTGTTAAAATCTCACATAGGATTCAAGGATATTTGCCAGAAAAGTATACTAGGGCTTTTTGCACTTTCCTTTATACAAAAAGGTACTGGGTATATTTATGTATGGTATTATGAGATACATATAGATAGTAACATGGTTACTTATTGAAGCACATTAACATATCTATCATCACACAGTTACTTTTTTTGGAGTTTGAGCACCTAAAAATCTACTCATTTGGGCTAAAGTTTGAAATACAACACAATGTTATCACTTAAGGTCCTCCTAGTTACCATGAGATATCTCAATTTGCTCATCCTATCCATCCGCTACTTCATGTCCTCTAACTTGCACTTTCCCAGCTTTTCCTCCTAGAGAAATATGTGGATGCGGATCCAGGGAAGGGACTCTGAGCAACACTGTCATTTTCAGCTCAGGCAGTAAAGGGGAGGGACATGGGAAGGAGGGGCCAACAAAGAGAGAAAACCCTAAGGGACTAGTGGCCCAGGGTGTAAAAGAGGAGGTATTTTTGCAAAGAAAAGCAATGATCAATCATGACTAATGTTCAGAAAGGACAAGTAAAAGAGAAGCTAAAGTAGGGCACTTGGCGGCTTGTTTAGTGAGAAGTGAGTGAGCTAAACTGAACTTCTTTAAGGATGTGTGGACAGCTGAAGCCAGATTACCCTAGTCTGATGAGCAAGGAAGAATCTAAGAAATAATAAAATCAAGGGCAAACCCCTCCTTAGATCTTGAATGGGGAAAGGGGGAGAGTGTTAACAGCATTAGAGACTACGAGATAAACTAGTTGATTTACACATATTTATTATTTGGGGAGGAATGTGACATGAAGATAGAAGATACTGAAGGCTAAGCCTGGTGACCTACATCTGTAATTCAGGTTTTGGAAGGCTGAGGCAGGAGGATATGTAAGAGTTTGAGGACAGTGTGGGCTACATAGTGAGTTCAAGGTCACCCTGAAGTAAATTCTAGATAGATACAATCTTTATCCATATCTTATACCTCAGTAAAGCTGAGTCAACTGCAATGGAACAGTTATTGTTTACTTTTCTATGTATACTTCATTTCCTCTTGAGATTTTATTGCTTTTCTTCCTTAAAGCTTGGTTCAAGTATATGTACTAAACTGTAAATGAGCAATCTTTTGTCTGACAACTACCCTAGCAAAAGTCCCTATGTTTATGACTCTTCTTACTTCCTTTCTAGCTGTCTGTCGATTCCCATGTCAAAATGGAGGTGTCTGCCAACGCCCCAATGCTTGTTCCTGCCCAGATGGCTGGATGGGCCGTCTCTGTGAAGAGCGTAAGTCTGTCCCCAAATCTTACTTTGGGTCCTGATAATTTGCCTGGAAGCTGCCAACTTAGGAGAGTTCCTTGGAGTTGGCTTCACTGCAAGGGAGAATTCACTGACTTAAATCTTTGAAGTACTCCAGAGTGCATAGGGCTGATCTAAAATCCCAATAGTTTGCAGAAGACTTACTAATAAACTTGAAAATGCAATTGTCAAGATCCATCTGAAGTCATCTTCATGTACCACTTGGCACACAATTAGAGTCTTCATAGGAAGGAGCATATAATATAGTCCGTCAGGCCTCGTTACAGGCCTCTTACAGACCCTTAGCTTGGGTCTGCTGCATACCATAGCAGCCACTGGTTCACTTGGTGTAAGTTCATGGCATTGGGTTACCAGGAACCTTGAAGGGAATATTCGCAGTCCACCATTCACTGTCATTAGGGTTAGTTCCTCCTAATTAAATATGTGAGGGATTGGGCATGGTGACACATTCCTACAAATCCCAGAACTCTGGGAAGCAAACGTATGTCCAACCAGGGCAGTTTAGCAACTTAGTGAGACATTGTCTCAAAATAAAAATTAAAATAAAAAAGCTGAACATGAAGCTCAGTGAGAAGGTCCGGAGTTCCTAGTGCAGGGCAGGGGCGAGGATGCAGAAACCCTTTTTCTCACTCCTGGTACAGAATATGTGACACCGGCAGCTTAAAGGAGGAGAGCTTTATCTTAGCTCACATTGTAGAAGTTTCAGCCCTTGCGTGGTCAGTGGCACGGCAGAAGGGCCTAACTAAGCAGAGGAAAGCTGCTCACATCACTGGGAAGAGAAAGTGGAGACTGAAGGGAGGAACCAAGGAGGAAGATAAGGCCCCGCCCCCGGCCCCGCCCCAGGCCCCGCCCCCAGGGACTCTCCTCTTCCAACCAGGCCTCACTTCCCAATACCAAGCCTACTGTGGCACCCCCATAATCCAGTCATCTCACACACGCCCTGACTCTGATCCCCGGAGGATTTGGAGGGAAATCCAGACATCAATCACACCATAAGGAACGTGACGCTTCTGATCTATACAATACTTGGCAAATTAATCTACAAGTTTGATCCCTATAAAAGTGGTGAACTCCAGCTTCCAGGGGAGTGTAAGTGAGTAGCTTAAATTTTTTTAATGTTTCAACTGTGTGGCTTCAGTGTCTCAATATGAAAAGATAAAATAGTTTCAGATTTTACTGAGAATAACACATATAAACCGTGGTAGAATTAATGTGAATGTGAGGTATTTTATGATGCTTTCAAAGTTGTTAGGTGTGACCTAATCGGTAAAGGAAATTATATAGTAGGAATAAATTTAGGCTACTAACAACTCATCAAAGCAAGCATTCACATAATGACTAAGCAAAAAGAAACACCACGGTTCTCCTCCCACTTCTCCACAACCACTCCTTTCCACTTGGAGATCCCAGGCTTCACCTGTAATAATACCAAGAGTCCAGAGACTTGGGAATATTTTCTGTGGAGTACTCCGGTGATAGGCCTGACTGAGCAGATGCATGCCCTCCGGCATCGCACCAGACCTCAGGATCCCACGGGAATACATGTCATCTCAGAGACGCTACTGAAATGCAGATTCGGGAGATCTGGGTCGGAACCTGAGATTCTGCATTTCTAGCCAGCTCCTAGTTGATGTCGAATCTGCTGGTTAGCGAACCACATTTTGAGGGTAAGAAAACAATAAACGATTTAATGTCATTGAAACTCTGGTTCTTCTAATAGGAGAGATGATGACTCTCTCCTATTAGGTAGGTAAAGCAAAGACAATTTAATCAGCGCACAGGTCCTAGGAAATGAAGGGCTTTGTCCTGTGACTCCTGAACAGTTGCAGATGCCTTTGTTTTCCCGTTGTGTACAGCAGAGCCCATCAGATTCCCGTCCTCACATTTAGTACGAGAAGACAGCCGCAAGAGAGCCAAACCCTCTTAGAGCATTTTACATAATTTGTAATGGAAATTTGAAATGATAATAAATGGAGGCCCTACTGCTTATTTTGGGAAGAGTTGAAGCAAAGCACTTAGCAAACATCGATTCCCGAAACAGTACATCTGGCATTACGGTCAGCACATCCCCGCTAAGGTTCCAGACTTGACTTCCTGAGTGTGTTTTCCGAGTGAGGCTCATTAAGAGCAGATGTATATGGGAAAATTCTCTACAGGGTCATGCATGGTTTCATTCTTCTTCCTGAAAAAATGTTTGTGAACACTTGAAATATTTATGCATGTGTAACTTGGTTTTTTTTTTTAGCAATATGCATTCTCCCCTGCCTGAATGGTGGTCGTTGCGTGGCCCCTTACCAGTGTGACTGCCCACCTGGATGGACTGGGGCCCGCTGTCATACAGGTAGGCTTCCTGTCATGGTGGGTTTGCTTGGTGTCTTGGTCCCACAAGCCCCAGGAGACTCGAGACAACTGTAACTCAGTCTCAGAGATGGTACTGAAGTAAAGAGGTGTCAAAAATCCCCAAGAGTTGTTCAGGATGGTCCTTGGGTGGTGAACTAAATCACTGCCTGAAAAATACCTTTCACGGGGCAAGTGCCAAAGAGTAGCCACTGGACTGGGTGTGTAACTCTGTTGTAGAGCACTTTCCTAGCAAATGTGACCTTGCATTCATTCCTCAGCATCAAATAAATGAATAAATAAAGGCACTAAAATACGGAGAATAGCATCTATGTTGATGTTTTTACAGCATATAGAGAGATGTTATATAGAAGTTTAGAGGGAGATTTAATCTCTATGAAGCTAAACTGCTGAATTCGTTGTTACGTTTTAGAAAGAACAGGTCAAAATAAAGACAATTTCAGTTAAAAGGGAAAAAATATTAAAGGGATGGTTCCTCATTGTAGACAATGGTAAAAACTATGTTGATTGATTAGTGACAAAGATTCTCCTTAACAAATCCTTATTTTCCTCAAATATAATATTTAGCTCCCTAGTTTTGGACAACTGTTTAATCGTTTGATACCTATGCCCACCCCCATGATATTACACGCCACTTTTGAGTGGAGATTTTTTTCATCTTCACATCCCTGGTGCCCAGGACAGAACCTGAATATATTAAGTCTTTCAGTAAGTGTCAAGTAAATCAATTTAAAATGGCAGATTTTTTTAACACTTGTAATGTCCTAAAACTTGAAACAACTTGTTCACAGAATATAACTTGCTATGTTTCTTTAGTATGAACTCTGACACCCCACTGCCCTTCTGTCAACCTGACACCTCCTCAGTGGGGTAAAACTTAAAGTGAGTTTTCTCACCGTGGTACTTCCAAGGCTGGGTTGACCATGTGACTCATCTTCCACACCCGGACACTTTTTGAGCATGAAAGGAGTACTGTTGATAAGTCAATCAGGGAAACAGGAAAGAAAGATACTGTGTCACAGGCCAAATCAGATATGCAGTCACCCTAGCTAATGTGCAAAGTGGGCAGTTCATGAATATTAAAAAGGAGAAACGTCCCTGAGGGCTGAACTGGAAACATTGCTTTGAGGCATTTCACAAAATTTATGTCGTGTTTGTTTATAACAAGTCAACTTTTGCATTTTTCTTCACTTCTCCTGCACCCAAAATTGAACATATATGCAAACTGGCCCCTCCCTTTGCCACGCACAGTATCATCAGAGGTCGTAGTGCCATCTGCCCTTTGAATGAGTCTGTCTCGACTCTTTTCTCCTGCATCTGAAACCCTAGTACTTCTCCTTGTCCCTTCCTGTGCAGTATCTTCTGGGTCCTACTCTACACTATTATCACCAGCCGGTTAAAGACAGCGTCTTTAGTTCACCTCAGCATCTATTGAGTGGCTTTCTTGACTCCATCTCCAGTCCGAAACCATTAATCTGCTGCTTTTGGTGTTCTTCACTCTGTTTAAGGTAACTTGGGATGATTATGTGTTGTCTCCACAGCCAACCTCAATTCTTTCGACATTCAGTGTGTTGGGTAGATGGCTTCAGCACGACTAAAACACAGCGCTTCCCATCTTGCCACACACTGACCCCTGCAGTGGTGGCTTCCTCAGCCCCCAAGGATCTCTTCTACTGAGAAAGGATTCCCCTCCTGTGTCTTAGAATATATTCATAGTCTCCTTACTTTTCCACCTACTATAAACTTACTCAACTTTCAAAGGCCTAAATTTGCCTTTATTTCCATACTTTTAAAAACCACAATAGAGTAATCAATTTTCTAACACTTAATTTCTGTAGATGTTACATAATTAGAATCATGCAGTTTAAAGCACCACTGACCTGATGTATCTGTATGTATTTTACTTCCGTGGTTTTCTGACTAGAGTAAGTTTCCAATGCTACAAGACCCTATCATCTCCTTTTAAAAAATCTTGCATCAGCACCTGAGCATGGTTTCTAGTTGGGTTGCCTAAAGAACAAAGCCCACAAAAAAATATATATATAAAACAGAAGCTTTTCCCTGCCAGAATTTTAATCTGGAAAAAAGGACAGGCAAGATGACTTGTAAACATACACCTAGCATATATTAAGATACAGGTTAATGGAATTCTATAAAATGGGGTAAGACACCATTGAAAGTGGGTGAAATAAGCAAGTTCCAAACTTCAGAAAAGGTTTCATAATCTTAGAATCCAAGGAAGAGGAGGAAGATTTGCCAGGTGAAGATCATTCTAGTCAAGGGCAGGTCAGCCAAGCAGGACTGAAAACTAGCCACAAAGGAAATTTAGAGGCATGGCTGGAAAATAAGCTGTAAAGACAAGCAGCATCAGATCAGGACATGGGAAGTTCAAGATGCTGGATTATGCTTTCTGAGCATCAGAAGCCAGCACTGAGTTTTCAACAGGAAAATTATGTGGTCAGATTTTCTTCTAGAAAAGTGATTTTGCAGCAGTAATGGAAATGGCAGAGAACAAGACAATAGAGATCAGTTGAGAAGACACAGAACAGAATAGACAAGAAGTATGTGACAAAGTCTGGAAAAATGATTATCTCAAAATGGTGGATTTAGGAGATGTTGGTAAGAACAGTCCATCCCAAGTGGTTACTGATCTGTTAAGGAGATAAAGGTCCAAGAGACGTCAAAGTTGCTGCTTTTACTTTGGGCCCAGAAGTGTGAGATGGTGGGTTATAAAAGCCAGGAGAAGCAGGTCAGGGGGTCTAGATAAGTAGCTAAGGATGCATTAGCTGAGTATGGGGGGGGGGTCCTGTGGAACATATAGGGCCAGTAATCTGATGCATAGTTGCTTTATAGAGAGCCCTTTCTGGCCCTTGTCTTGGATTGGGAAGTTTATATTTATAATCCTATGAAAAAGTTATTGGAATTCCAATAAGTTGATTTTAGTCTACCACTTCTAATGCAACCCAGGATAAGAATAAAGACCCTAAGACATATTTATTGTTATGGGGAGCCAGAGGACCCTAAGTCCAGCCAGGATGAAGGCTCATCAGAACAAAGGCTTCAACCCAGGTCTCAACCCAGAGTTTATTAATTCACAAAAGGAGTGGCTTGAGGATGAGTGACTGTGAGAATAGTGGGAGATATGTGAGTACTGCGAGCTGGGCTAAGTTAGAGGCCTAAAATCACCTCTGCAATATGCAGAGAGAAGGATGTTTAGAAAGACCAATCTGCATAATACAGTTGAAGTAGCATTTAAGTTTTGGGGGCCAGTGCTTCAAGTCTGATGTGCAAACTTTTCTGCCCTGAGGAGTCATAACCTCTTATCTCGAGCTGGAACCCAGTGGATGGCCCTGGAGCCATGGTACTTCATCCCTCAGGCCCACCCCCAGCACAACCATGCTTTTGGGAATCATGGGCCAGGGAAGAAGTGACCATCACCTAGCTTCAAAGACTACTCATCAGCACCTCAGCCAGCCCTATTTACCTTGCTTAGAGCCAATTGAAGTGAAAAGAAAGTGACCTAGCCAGTTCTGCACGTATCAGTACATGTGACAGGACCAGGTTGAGTCAAAGTGGAGGTAACTGCTCTTTGTTCAAGGAAAGTTACCCACCAGGTCCTCCACACTGCGTGATAGTTTAGGTTTCCTGAAGATACATCTGCATTGGAAATAGAGAATTGTAGGACATCAATAATAACATTTATGGAGGAGAAAATGAGACTTTGCAGAAGATGCACCGTGTGAGAAGGTGGCTCACTGAGAATACTGATGTGATAGGGAAGGGGATGGGGAGACATTAGGCTTTTTGACAGGAATGTGAAATAATGGCTCGTTAGTACAGACAGGCACCACTAAACCAAAGTGCTCTTGAAAAAGTAATTTTTTCTTTATCAATGAGCAGAGACTGTGGAGAGTTAGGGCTTTTTGTTGTTGCTGTTAAACTGGGTTTAATCCTGTTTGTTTCATCATTTCTTATCTTACTAAATTGCAAATATGTTGGTCTGCTTTCACTTTTAATTTAGGAAGAGCATTCCTTAAGGATAAAGACTAGTATTTCACTTCTCATTCTCTTTTCCCCGTGATTATCAAATGTGTGGTCCTTACTTAACAGGCATTTCCCCATATTTCATGAATGGCCAATTAAAGAAACAGTATTTACTAATATCTCCCCAAAGATGAATTTTTTAAATGAAGAAAAGGACCTACTTTTCCATGATATAGTGAGATGGAACTGTTTATTATTACCCTTCTCCATCACTATTTTCCTACATAAAGAATTTTCCTTTCTCTTTAATATGTTAAAATCCCCAGCATTACGACTTCATCAATTTTTTGTACTCTCAAATTTTTTTAGCAAATAGATTGACATAAATGAAGAGTTTGGTTCTGCTCTGTGGATTTACAAGAAAGGTCGCTATGTAATAAATCTTTGGGTGTTCTCTCAGGATTTCATCTGTGACTAATTTTTAACCCCATTTCAGGTTCTGCAGTTTCAATTAAAGCTGGTGAAAGCCATGATACATCTCCTAGCCAACACAGAGGAGTTTTGAATCATCTGTTTAGACAATTCATGTGCTGGATTTATTACCCTCCAAGTTGGTGTCTGGCTTAATCACCCAATCAATGACAGAGTTTACTGCTAGTTTCCCCAAGAGATTCAAAAATTAATTTAGCATGTGAAAAATTACAGTTCAACAGGGTCATAGTGCCAGACTGGTTGCATAAATAGAATGATTAAAGAAGACAAAAGTCGGTAGTAGTTTTGGAGTGATCAGCAAAGCTTTCAGTAACTAGGCAGATCATACTCCAAGGCTTCAATGGAAAAACTGACTAGCTTGGAAGGAAAAAATGTGGTGGAACCAAAAGGGATGTGAACTCAAGCAGAGTGGTTAGAAATTGGTGTGAAAACAGCTATATGAGGAATAGTGGTGGCTACAGCAGAAAATAAACACCAAATCCTATCCCATGAGCCTTCACTGACATCTTCAGAACGTTTAAGCATTAACTGAAGGTCTGAATTTTTCATTCCAGCTACCTGCCAGTTTCCCTGTTTAAATGGTGGAAAATGTGTGAGACCAAACCGATGCCACTGTCCTTCAGCTTGGACAGGACATGATTGTGCCAGGTAAGACAATCCAAGACTAATGCCCGTCTTGCAGCATAATTGAAATTCCAGGTAAGTTATATCAAGAGCCAGAGGTGTCTCTGGTTTGAGTGTAAACATTTTGTGTTCCAAAATCTAGATACAGTCTCTAATTTGAACTATAGACAAACCTAGAAATATTAGCTCAGACTGACAAATAAGACAGTAGCATCCCCAAAATAGATAGTCTTGAGCTCACTTCATCAGCATGTATACTAAAATTGGAGCCATAGAGAGACGATCAATGTGGTCCCTGCTCACGGATGACTGTCACAAGTTTAAAAGCATTCCATCTTTTCACAGTTGAAAAAGGAAAAAAAAAAAACCTTAAATAAGTAAACTATCCGTCCTATGCAAGGATATAAATAATGAACTTAATACATTTTATTGAAAATGGCCTAAGAGGTGTTTGAGTTCTTGATTGCAATCAAAGATAGCATTAATATTGGTAAGTACTTATTTTTAAAGTCAAATACTGTTTTTTCATATTTTAGTGTTGCTTTGTATCACACTTCATTGACTATAATAACATTTATGTAGAAATGCATTCTGCTAATTAGTTTCTCGTGTCTGACTAGATGAATATCAGAAAAGAGTATCATTAAAGAAAAGTCCAAGATAAAATAATTTTGACATCTTTTATACCTTTTTTAACCTCTCAGGAAATCTCAGGCGTATTGTGCCATAGCATTGATAAAACAAGTTTTCCACAAATGTTGTCCACAAGGATATTATCAACTCCATTTAAAGACTTTCAATATACATATTACATCATTTACATTTGAATTTTGTACAAATGAGTATTATCATATTCACTTCTAAAACTAACAAATTCAGTTAACTAAAAGCAACTCTTTTCCATTTGTTTGTCATTTTGATTGAAATGTCAAAGTCAATTCACAAAAACAAAAAACTATTACAGTAAAGATATAATCAAAAGACTCTGTCTTTTGCCAGTAGATATCCTTTTATCCTCTCAAATGTATGCCATCTCCTCAGAAAAAAAAGATGAAATCCTAAAAAGAACTTTGAAATGAAAGAAATTTTTACAAGCTATCAAGAAAAGATCAGAGTTCTACCTGGCAGTAAAGTTAAACGAATTTAAGACAAAGAGAGCCAGAAGAAAAGAAAACGGTGATTCAAAAAGAATGAAAAGTATTTATAGTTTTTGAAAAATTTTAGATTCAACCACTTATTTTACAGATAAGAAAGGCCAGAGTTTGCATGGTTCCTCAACGTCTAAATATTCTGTAGGAGCACATTGTTGACTGGGAGAAGGATAGTTAGGAGATTATCTGAACATACTATCGACTAAAAAAGAGATCAGAACTTATATTTTTATGCTAAAGTTTGATGCAGACATCCAAGAAAAATTATGGCAAATTAAGCTGAGAAGCATATGGCACCCTCAAGGAAAAGTTACCTAGCTACCTGTAGAACCAGGCAGGCTCTCTTCCTTCTAGAAGACCAAGTTATTTAGGACACTTGCTAAAACTCCAACCACCTTGAACAAAGAAAGGAACTCATCACAATAAAGGGATCTGTATGGAACCCAGAGACAGAGGTGTGACCAAGCATGAGGAGGACCAGAACTGGGGATCTGCAAGCCACCTGAGACCTCCTTCCCTCCTGCCTTACCTCCTGTATCCGGGGCTGCTCCACCTTCTGGCTTCAAAGTGACTTTCTGTGCTGCTCAGTTCACAATGAAAATCAGAAATGCTTAGAGTGCCCACATTTCACATGTCATCCAGAGACATAGTGCAATGTTCCAATTTTTAAATCTGGAAGAAAAGCTGGTTGTAGTGACGCACATCTGTAATCCCAGTGCTCTGGAAGGCTCTGGAAGGTTCTGGAAGACTCTGCAAAGTGGCACACACCTGTAATCCCACTGCTCTGGAAGGCTGAGACAAGAGGACCACAAATTCAAGTCCAGCCTGGGCAATTAGCAAATTAGTGAGATCTTGTTTTAAAATAAGAAATAAAAACAGGCTGGAATCACAGCCCAGTGCAAGGGCCCTGGGTTCAATCCTCAGTACTGCAAAATAAATTAAAAAATTAAATTTGAAAATAAATCTGGAAGGAAGATCTTCTTTGGTTCAGTACCAGTATGCTGGTGAACTGGGGTACTAGTTTGGATTATGTTTATTAACAAAAGGGTAATTAAAGGGAGGAGAGACTGGCATTCCTGGTAGAAAAGAAGGGGGAATATAATTCCCTATAATGGTTGGGGGGAGAAAACATTTCTGAGACATCCAAACAATAGATGTTCACAATTGTTTTTCTTCTTTCCCATGACACTGAGTATATGAACTATTGTATGCTTGTACTGGCATAGGCACCAAACTGGATGTTCAATACATGCTTGTGAAAAATAGAGTAATTTTCTGATACAAGTGACAGCACATGGAGAATAAATGTCTTGCAATCCATCGTATCTCTCAGCCTGTAACTTTGTTTGCTAAAGAATAAGATTGATGGGACTGGGGATTTAGCTCAGCGGCAAAAGCACCTGCCTCGCAAGCATGCAGTCGTGAGTTCGATCCCCGGTACCAATTTAAAAAAAAGATTAATATTGATGTATTCTTATTCCCAGGTAGTTCAATTCTTAAGGAAGAAATTGTTTTTCCTCTGATCTCTATGCACATATTGCAATAATCAATTCTAAGCAAATGCCATCGTTAGAAATCATGAATTGTTGGTGCTCTAAGATACTTCTAGGTTCATGAAAGCTTCATCTTCCAGATGAGCAAGTTTTAGGAAACTGGTGACAGACTCAGGACTAAAATGCATTCCGATGCTTCTCTGATCTTTTCTGAAGTCGGGCTTGCACTCCACACCCCTTCATTCTCCCAAGGGAAAAACCCCCATCCCTACTGACATCATCACACATGACACCCAGGAGTCTGAGACTTTCAATTCTACTTGTATCAGCCCACAAAAATCTGTTATGTCTTCAGTTTAGTCTTTTCTCTTGACTTTGGGATTTTTTTTTTCCAGAAAAAGAAGGACTGGGTTTTAACACCACAAACACCACCAGCTGTCTATGCAAGATCACCTCTTCCTGGTAGCACCTCGACTGCCTGCAGCTTAACACGAAGAAAATCCAATATGGTGCTGAGGCTTGTTTTGTTTAGTCAACTTGTTATTTGAAGTTTACTTTTTATTTTGTGACATATTTTATTACTCCTTGTGACATTCTTTCTTACATGTTTCCATTTTTAAATATTCCTGTATTTTCTATATAAAAATTATATTAAATAGATGCTGCTCTGCCCCTACAAAATGTACATACTCTGCTGTCTATTGGGAAAGTTCCTGGAACATGTTTTTATTCAGTTACTTAAAACAATTTTCCATTAAAATCTATTTTGCTACTAAATAACATTTTGCTGGATAGTGCCATTTTATGAGGTGACCAGGAAGTAATAAAGAGAATTTATGATCTTTCATTTATGGTACTGTCACGCAACACAATCATATATAGTACAACAAACCACTACTGCACAATGAAAGAGCCCTCTCTTTCTAGATCTGCTTCCTTTGTTTAATCAGAGAGAAACTGCTGTGCCCAGTACTCCCCACAGAGAACTCAGTGGTGGTGTTGACTGCACTTTGGGTAATTTACTTCCCAGCATTTGGAAAGCTACATACATCAACTCGGTGGATTCAGCAGGAGGGAGGGAGGACGAGGATATGCAATGACCATGGTTTGCAAGCTAACTTGTTCCCCTTCCTTCTCACAACTAAAGTACAGTACCTGGAAGATCAAGAGGCAGTCTGTACCTTGGCCATATTATACAACTCACTACCTTGGGGGAAGGGGGAGAGACTGGGGAAGGTAGGGAAGGAGAAGGAGAAGGAGAAAAACAAATGGGAAAGATCTGCCAGAAGCATGTTCCCAAGGCCTGCTGCAGAGGACTGAGCCTGCAGAGGACTGAGCCTTTTTAGGGACAAAAAATTCATTGTAGCATTATTATTGTCAGGAAAGTATGGTCATAGGTAAAATGTAGAACAACAAGGAATCTTGAACTACTTTGACATTTACTGAACTATGTATTACCTAGCCCTCAAATACAATGTAATGCCATGGAAAAAATATATGGTCTAAGTTTAAATGGATGAAAAATCAGGTTACATAA
Source organism: Dolichotis patagonum (assembly GCA_004027295.1). Taxonomy (NCBI): domain Eukaryota; kingdom Metazoa; phylum Chordata; class Mammalia; order Rodentia; family Caviidae; genus Dolichotis; species Dolichotis patagonum. The sequence goes on along the minus strand of PVJX010002035.1, from coordinate 16,271 downwards.
CTGTCTGTGTTGATGAGTTTAAGATAATCTATAAAAAACATACACAGTGAATATGAGAAGCAAAAATGCCCAGCATCACAGAATCACATGTACTGGTACTCAAGTTAAAATGCAGATGTGTCTCATCCCAGATATTTCTGCTCCTTTCATTATGTGTAAACATAGTTTCTTCATTCTTGATATGGCAAACATAAAATGGTGAACAACAAATTAAAAGAGAAATCTAGAATGCCTAACAATTAAATAAAATATAATTTCTGCAACAAGAACAAGAAAAATTGTCCAGCCCTAATAAAGTTATATACCAAAGGAAATCATATACTAAAATCAATGCAATCATTTCCATAGATGTAGGAAAAGCATTCAGCAAAATTAATACCTGTTTTTAAAAAAAGCATTTAAAACTTAGATGAGAAAGATACTTCTTTACAATAGTAAAGCTCTTCCTTTACAGACTAATATCCATCTTGCTTAATGCTCTGGCATAAGAAACCAAGAAATCCAAGTAGCAAATTATGCGAAGCCAGCACATTAGGGTGCACTACAGTAAAATAAATGTCTTGTTTCTATGGCTTCTCAAAAAAGTGAAAGAATGTAGCAAAATCAGGCAGGATCAGAAGGAGAATGAAACAAAGACTGACAACAAGGCCCTGTACCTTTCTGGCCTATCTACAAGTTATTAGTTCTTGATCTATCACTCCAAAAAATCAACTGCCGGGAACGTTATTACACTGTGTTTGCAATCACAAACGATTAGTCAATAAATGGGGATGAGATGGGGAATAGATGCCAACAGACATGATAATATGTTCTGCTGCTAGATAATAGTGATGGTCACACAACTGTATGGATTTACTAAAAAACACTAAGCTATACACTTCATAAATAACTTTACAATAAAAATGTTAAAGACCCAGGAAAGAAACTAATATATTTGATGACAAAAATGTGGAAAGGTCTGTCGCAAGTTGAAATTTAAATATGAACTGAGTTTAAAAATTAAGCAGAGCACACCTGATATTATATACCAAAGGAAATCAAATTGAAATGATATTTCAGAATATAATGATATTCTGAGGCATTATGATTCAGTAGATATCCATAAGAAAATACCTTGTTGAAGACAGACACATGGACAAGAAATTAGCTAAGAAGAAATACTGACAGAAAGTAAGCCATCATGCTAATAAAAAGATTGCAATTTGAAATCTCTAAAATTTCACCTGCCAAATTGGTAAAGTTTTTGGTGGTGGTGATTGTGGTAGTAGAGCTTGTCTAATGAAAATATGCAGTTGGATATTAGATAAAATAATTCTATTGAACCTCTGTCAAGAATGTAAACTACTTCAACTGTTCTTCAGATTGACAAGTACCAAAAAATGTTTCAGTGTTTAACTTGTACTTGAGTAATCCTCTTACTGAAAAACAATCTTATAAAGAAATCTGAATTAGCAGTAAATACTTGTCTACATGGATTATTATTACAACATTATTAAATTATTAAAAGACAGCAACAATTTATATGACTAAAAACCTACAATTGGTTAGTAATTCATTCTTTATTTTCAGGATTAAATATTACAAAGCCATCAAATATTTTGTAAATGTATTTACAAAGAATATTAATGACAGAAAATATCACTATGGTATAATATGCATAATTGAAAACAGAAAACAAAACATGCTTATTGTATGTTCTCAGCTGCCTAACATATGTGAATGCACTATACATAGTAAGAGATTTAACTTTATGATTTTTCCTAAGACATAAAACTGTGGTTGATTTTTATTCTACATCAAATTTTCCAATGCTAACTTTTCAATGAATGTATATTACTTTTATATTTGTAAGCACTTTCATATTCATAAAAAGCAGTCATCTCCTTAAAATTAAGTAAAAGCCTTACATTAATATATGTATGAATAGATACACTTTCTGTTTCCCTAATTAACATGGCGGCATGTCGTAAAGGAGAATAAACTGAAGTCATTTATAGGAAGATGTATTCACTTTAAGACTATAATGTTAAGTGAAACAATCAGACACATGGTTTAAATATCTCATGTCCTTTCTTTTATGAAAAATTCAAAATATGCATAAAGACCAAAATAAAAGATAGATTTTAGGAAGTAAGGAGATAGATATTTCTCAAAGGGAATGGGAATCAAAAAATAGAGGGATGGGGAGTGGGAAAGGGAATTTAAAAAGAAATTAAGATATATATTATGTACTTGTACCAACTCTCCATAAGGAATGTAAACAATACAAACATGTATTAATAAAGAACTGGTGTTTAAAAATCAAGTATTAAAACTATCAGTATATTTTTATAGTATATCCTTACACTTTGTGTGCTCTCCAGGTAAGGAATGTCTGTAAGAGAGCCACACCTTTCATGTCTCTAATTTATCTGTCAAATTACATCAGACTCACTTTTGTAGACTCCCTTAGTAACCAACATAGCAGCAGCAGCAGCAGCAGCAGAAATGCTTCTTTCCCTAAGGGAGCATAGCTAATTACCCATGATTCTCTCCTGACTGACCATAAGGCAATGGCAGCAACTTGAGATCTTTGTTTTATTCCCTATTTATAAGCTACCCATTTAAGCTATCTTGGGCCCCTAGGATTAGACAGAACTGAGACCAACAGACTCTTCCAGAATTGATGAAAAGCTGAAAACAAATTTGTAAGATCTGTAGCTGAACCTACACTTTCATATTCCCAGCTAGAGTGATGAGCAGGCCAAACCACTTAAAATATCAGACCCTGAATGCAATATTTCTGGACGCTGAAGTTTTGTGAACCAAGCCAAGCTAACTTATAAAACCACACAAAGATACAGGCTGTTCATACGTCTGTGAGAGTTACGGGGCCGCCTCCTGTCCCCTCCTTTCCAGGAGAAATGCTGACCACACTGACTCCCTGTAGAAACTATTTTCAAGTGGGTTCACTCCACCCTCCTAAGTCCTGACCTGCCTAATTGCATGCCTGATCTTCACCCTTCTGAATCATGAAGATTCTCCTTTCATTATGTCCACTGGGTCTTTCTACTTTCCTAGAAGAATGTTTAAGAGAGTTGATTCTTATATACGTGAAAGTATATCCAACCAGCAAGGATAATAAAGAAAGAACTGACAAACCGGAAACCTGAAAGAATGAATTAAGGTAAAAACCATAAAAAGCAGCAAAAACTTACCTATGTGCATTTCTCAAGTATACCACACCCTTCAAAAGAACTATTACTGAGAATCTATAAAACACAGAATCAAATGGGGAGTTACTTCTAAAAGTCTCTTTTGCACACAGTATGGTTTGCACCCTGCTTTGTATTTCAAAGTAATTTTTTCCTGCAGTGTCCATAAAGTTGTGAGAATTAAAAGGTACGTGGATGCCTAGCATTTAGCAGTGGCTGCATAAATATTGATTCTCCTTCCTTCTGCTCAGCCCTCCCCAATCTGCCTCAGCAAATTCTCCAAAGCACATGCTTTATACTTAAGAAAACCGAAGCACAAAGAATCACCACCTGTAAGACCTGGAAGTCATAGGCCAACACTTGAAGCCCGGGGCTGGGAGCCCAAACAGTCAGACACAGCACACTTTCCACAGAATGAACCTTGGGCAGCTCATTTGGGACCCCCCACAACTCCTGTTTCCCATTCCTCCATTCCTATTCCCCATTCCTTTTCTTCAATAAATTTTCCTACGCTTAAAAGAAAATGAATCTTAGCGACACCTAGTCATGGCATATTCAACCCCAGCTAAGCTTTCTAACCATGGTTTATTACAGCCTACATTTCAGATATACACAAAACAGAATGTTCCTAATCCCAAAGCAGCTCTGATTTCTGTGTGAGTTCCACCAAATAACTCCAGGCTATGTTTAAAGGACAGATCAAGATGTTCCATAAGTCATAAGTGCAGCACCGAGAAGACCTCATCACAGCTGCTTTTTCGTTCTCTGAACACACCATGTTCTCATCGTGAGGCCTTTGCACAAGGCATTTCCCTCGCCCTTAGCATTGGCTGCCCTCATCTGTCATCTGGTGCTACCAGCATGATCTCTCCCCTCACACTATCTTTCCTACTGTTTCTTCTTGAGTTCTCAGATGCCACTGACTGCTTAAAACCCTTCTAACCATACCCCAGGCCAAGTGATATGGGACAGTAGGAGAGTAAATCCTGCCCTTTTCCATTCCAGGGCTGTGTCCAGTCAACAATGCTAATAAGAGGAACAAACAAACCAATGTGGATGGACAGAGTGATCAATAAATATGGTGTATGCTTAAAATTTTTTTAAATTATTACAATAAAGATATATGGCCATTAACCCTTACCTTACAATACTCTGCTTACTTTTTCTTGTTGTTTGTTGTCTTTTACTCTCCTCACTTTGAACATATTTATCCCATCATTCCTGACACCTCTGAAGCAGTTCCAAGAGTCTTTTTTTGGGAGCATTTTTATGAGATGTGATTTTTAAAAAATAGTGATAAATGCCACTACTGAGCACTGCCTAATGAAAAGACAGGCTCGTAAAGACAGTGTGTCCTCACCTACCTTAGTCACTGCACTTCTGACTCTTTTCCAAACTTAAAATGACTATGAAAATAAACATTTTTAATTAATTCAGGATGACAAGGCAGCAACAATAGCTCATACAAAGATATTTGCCAAAGAGAACTTCCAGAAATATTTAAGAAAGTAGCAAGAACAATGAAATAAGTGTGTTCAAAGACAGGGGGAGTGTTTTGAGGAAGATCAATGATACTATAATAAGTATTTTTATATCAGTATTCATCACATGTTGCATGACCTTGTGCAAAATGAACATGGCATGTGTGTGTGTGTGGCATTGAAATTTAAAGGGAGCTATACTAAATAGTTCAGATATAGTCAAAGCTCTTTGAAACAGACACACCACAAACTTTTTCATTCTTATCAAAATAGTTCATGACCTTGGTTTTACTTCACTGCCCAGCTTGCTACCCATGAACCTGAGTTGACCAAAAAAAATCCGGAAGTAGGACTCAGAAATCTATACCCACTGTATAGCAAAATATATGCTTCTGTGTTGATAGAGTAAGCGAGGTGTGTACCGGAGGTGTTGACATTAAAACAGACACAAGTTCTGGCTGAGTCCCCACTCCATGTAGACTGCTGAGATGGCAACCTGTGCTAACCCCACCAAGCAGAATGACAGTCACAGGAAAGCAGTCCCCTCGTTTGTATTCTTGGTCTCAAGTTTATCACTATACTACTGTTTGGCTAGTTCTGCAGAAACTGAAAGAAAGGCGATTTTCCACCATTGAGTCATCCTTCCCCTTAGTCTGAGAAGCAGAACTAGTCTTTGTGGTCTGATCTGCTTAACTTCACAAGCTCTTTCCAAGCCACACTCAAGAGCTTCCCCCACGGTGAAGCTGCCCAGACCACAGATAACCGTTCTGTTGACGTATGTTTACTTTTTACATTTTTATACAGTTCCTGTATGTTCAAGATCTAGGAGTGAAGAACAGATAGGACAGACAAGACTAGCATATTTAACTCTACAGATTCTTATTATTGTTTCTTGTTATGTTCCTTTTGTACTTAAAAAATTGTTAACTTTCAGGCAACTATTTCTGATATCTCCTGTAATTTCACTTCCTGATACATGATACACTTTAATTTACTAAGTTAACTCCTTTTATTTGTATTGTCTTTCCTCCCTTGAATGTAGTAGACAGACCTCCTTTCAGATTTCTTCCTGGCCTGCCGTTGCCCCACTGCTTAGGTTCTGAAGGTGACCATAAGAGACATGTATACTTCCCTTCCTCCTACCTCCTTGAAAACAAGCATTTTGTTTTTCATCATTATCTCCTTGGTAATACTTGGCGTAGAGTAAGTGTTTAACAAATACGGAGGGAAAATTAAATAGTTAAGATTGGGGGGACTATTCCATATCACTTAACCAGAAAAGCATTTAGAATAACCTCCAGGAATAGTATCATTTAATAATGCCATAACTTACATAATATTTGTGCACGCACACACGCGCGCGCGCACACACACACACACACACACACACACACACAGACTCTCACTCACACACTAATTTTTCCTCAGAAGAAAGCAACCAAAGTTTTAAATTTTGTTCATAATTTGCTTTTCCAATGTCAAAGACAGAATGAACCTGAAGATACAAATGATGATAGTGACCCTAAAGGCTGGTTTGGTGCAGAAGGTACTGAGAAATTAGCTCGTAACTGAGTGATGGTGAACTGCAGTTACCCGGGGAGTCATTTCACACTGCAAACTGCTTTGACCAAACACAAAGATTGAACCAACTTTGAAGAGCTTTCTGCTCTGCCTCCCCATGCACTGTGCTCTTCAGTGTTGGTGGGTTTCAGAGCCTGCTTTTTCCGCAGAGCTCATTTCGGCACACTAGTTTTGTTTCCATCATTGCTGACTGTTTTCAGTATACATGGTACTTCTAACTTTTTAAATTGAAGTATGTTTTATGCTCTGTCTAAGAAAAGCTATTCATTTTATATTTCTTTCCTAACAACCTAAACTGTTCATCAGAAGGGTTTTTGCAAATGTATGATATCCAGAAAATCCGTGTTCTAAAGCTATTGAACAAGAAGATGTGACCTTTCTTCAAATGCAGTGTGGCTGACTTATTCTCACACTCAGGTTTCTTATTAGCATATCAGTTTCTAGAAATAAATTGCCTCATGCTTTGCAATTTATAGCTCTTTATGCACATCGCTATTAAAGCTCTTCTCTCTTTATAGCATGGCTAGTCTGTGTGTTTGAATCTCTTTCACAGCAAGTCTATGCTTTATTTATAGGTGCAGTGATCACAGGCTCTAGACTTCAATCACTTCCATTCAGACCCTGAGCTCTACCCTCACCAGACACACGAGTTAGACAAAGTACTTGCTCAGATTCCTCACTCTCCTGCCTGCTTAATGGACACAGTAATGGGGCCCACTCCTATTGCTGTCATAAAGAATCGGAAATACGCAGACAACTTACTGATTTGGTCAATTTTTCTCAATTAAATACAACCTCATGAGTACCATTGCCATACTAACAGCCCATAGGACTGTTATCCAGGCTCTTATTTGTTAACTCCATATCCTGTCCACCCCAGAGGGCTAAACTTGAGAAAACATCACACAATACTGAAATATTGAGCCCTCAAGAGGAAAACATAGGCAGTACTCTCATCCCTAAAGGACATTGTTAGTGTTCTGTGCAAGGGAATGAGACGGTCAATGGATTCTGTAAACGTGGTGCTTACCAGAGAGCTTCCCAGCTCTCTTTCTCATTAACGAAAAGGGTACTATTGGGATATGTGCACGGTCACACACTTGGAACTGGAGCTGAAGAGCAGTCTTAGCCTTGGCCTGCTCTGCCATTATATCGATGGGTCAAGAACATCCATTTTCCTGTAACACTATATGACACATTTCACTCATCCGGGATATTTTTTTTTATATTTTAACATCTCTGAATTGGTAATTCTCTTATAATAGCATGATGGAGTGTAATTTGAATGAACTGTTATATTTTACAAATGCAGTAATTTAGATTGAATAAAAACTGATAAAATTAAATCTTCGGTGCCTGACATTGTATGAAAACGTACAGGATTTAGATGAGTTACTGGGCTAATGCACTAGTTGTATTTTCTGCATCTTTGTCTAGGGCTATGTTCTCGAAAGCCTGTTCTAATAAAAAAAATAAAACATCAAGATAAAGGAAAGCCTGTGATATAGGTTCTTTGAAACTCTGAACCTTGATATGAGCAGGGATCTTTCCCAGCAATCATTGTTTCTGTTTATATCAATCATGGCACAGTGCCATTCTAAACCCTGCATAGCAAGATAGCAACCCCTCATTGGTCTCTGAGTAGCTGAGTAGAGAAGTTGGCTAAACCACCTTCTCTCCTGCGAAGATGCCTTCTGGAACTAGACTCACCCACCTTTAAATGCTTGAATGAATTTCTCCACCCAGAATCACCCTTGTCATCAAGTTCCTGGTGATTCACATAAGTAGGCCCTGGGAAGGCTGCCATTGTTGGCAGCAGTGTCTGGACTACACCCTCCACCCTTTGTCTTCCTATGTCGATCTGATCACTCTGCCCTTTCCTCCTGGTATGGTAACCTGCAGCTTCACACTCTCTGCCAAGCAAGGTGCCCTTCCCTGCCTTAGCTTCTGCAGCAAGAATCACTAGTCAGCCCCCTCCCCGGCACAACTTGGCAATGTTGCAACCAAACAGGGAAAGTCCATCCGTTGGTTAAGGACCTGCTCTCTCTTGATTTTCAGAGGTTGAAAACGAGGCTCAGAGAGTGAGCGCCTTACCCAGAGTGACATCATCGTTAGTGAGAGTGTGAAGAAGAGAGAGCATCTTGGCCACTGCGTCCAGCCCTTCTCTAGTACGTACCCCCTCCTTCAGTTTAGCTTCTCCTCAAATACGCTCTCAAGAAAAGCAGGTAAATTACAACACTGGCCAGCTGTCATCCTCTTCATAACCTTTCAAAATTATAACAAAAGGGGATATGTGTACACTGCACATCACTATTATAATGGGGCCTTTGTAGGTTCAGTAACATGACTGGGAAATGGAGCTCAAAGACTTTATTAAAGATCAGGGAAGAACTAACTGTCCACACCAAAGATGAGAAGGCACGTGGAAAGGGTAATAACATGGCACGGACTGCCTCCTTGGCATCCTCAGTCACCCAGGCAATGTACTCCGTATCTTTAAGCCCTTAGGTGACTTTTCCAGCCAGAGATCTGTCTGGACTAAATTCCTTCATAATCCATCCTTTGTCATAACCTTACATGGCACTGATTTGGGCATGTACTGTCTCCTCTCTGTGCTGTTGAACCTATCACTACATTTCCTCTTGGGCAAAACACATGGATACACACACACATTCATACACATGATCCAAAGAAGATTCATTAATTATGTCTCAAAACAATAAAATTAAAAGAGATTTTAATGGTAAGAGATGTGGGCACAAAGAACCAAACACTTGTGTCTCCAAGTCCAGACATCTGGTCTGCTTGCTTTCTAGAACAGTGTGAGGCCACCTACCCACAGCTCAGTGATGTCCCCACATAGATGCTCCGAACCATCACCAAGACAGACCCAAACCTTCCTTCTCTCCTTTTCTACCTTCTTCTTAGCATTACTTTTCCTCCAGAAGTTCCTCCTCTTTCTGACACTCATTTCGTAATGTATGAGACACATCTAGAACATATGCTATGAATTATATTTCCCGCTAGTCAGCACTCTCCCTAGCAACTTCACACCCCTGCATTTACCCTGTCACACTGACTTACGATTCGCTACTGATGATAAAAAATACCTTTCCCCACACACTACTGTTGCAACACCATAGCAGGATGATCATCAAGGCACATTGCTCATAGGCTCAGCATCTTACAAAGATTGTGTATGAAACGCAGTCATTTTTGCAATAAAATTCCGCCAGTGTGAGCCAGAAGTCCCTTCTGTGAAATTCTGTTCCCCAAATCTTCCTCTCTTCTTTCCAGTGACTCCTGGCCTGCTCTCATGCTCTCAACTGGCTCTCCTAAACAAATAAAAGACTTGTGGGTTTTTTTGAGACTTTGACTTGTGTAGTTTCTAACTGTTGAAAGTGGTTATACAATTTCCCAGGCCTGTCTGCCTGGCTTTGGTCTGTGGGGAGGAGAGAGAAAAGAGGCAGCCTGGAAGATACAAAGGGAGAGGAGTACAAAAGGTATCAATTAAGCATGAAACTGTTCCTACGTGTTAAGGTTCACTGACTCGCTACTAACACTGGTGCCAGAGAAGGTTCGTACAAGGTGTTTTCATCTCAGAATTGTTCGCTTTAGGCAAGCTACACATTGTAGACTATGTGATCTTCCCACGTCATGCAGCCCACAATGATAGACTTCTCAAATCAGACCATTCTGTGTGTCCCAAGAGACGTTAGTCATAAGAGTGATGGGGCAAAGGTCCAGGGAATTATGAGGGACTGAGCTATATACATGATCACCTAAAACTTCTAGAAAGTGGGCCTGCGTACACTGAAGTCCACATACTGCATACAAATGAAACCCTATTCTATGCCCAAACACTCCTTTGCTTGCCACATTGCATGTAACAACTGTGATTTAAAATTTAAAAGCAACAAAGGAAAAAGAATAGGTAAAGTAAAAAACCCTCTACTTGAGTTGTTTCGCTACTATCATAAGACAACGTTATCAAAATCTAAAAGAAGTTTTATCCCAAGTAAACCATAGAGAAACTCTTTTCAGTAAATTTAAGACCTAGGTTCTATTTAACTTCTAAATGCCATTCATCTTTATGACCCAAGGACTGCCGGCTTAGTGTTAAATGAATAATAATAATATTTTCTGGTCTCTGTGGACACTTCATAGTTAACAAAGCCAATTTCTACAGGTAATCTCATATGAGCCTTGCAACTCAGTGAAAAGGGAAGTTTGAGTCCTGTTGCCCCTATTTGTGGTGTGAAGAGGGCTGGGGATACACCTGAGTAGTAGAGCATGAAGTCTAAAAAACAAATCAAAACAAACTATGTGGCCCCATTTTGTAAATCAGCAATACTCAAACACATTCTTTAAGTTTGGAGCAGTCATCAGAGTGCCTTTTGGGGGAACAACATGAACTACTGACACTTTTCAAATAGGTGGCAATTTGCTATAGGTTCCTAGAGAAAATGCCATCTGACAAGAAGTCAGGTAGAAGCCACGTGGACAGACGGTAAGTACATTAGTCAAAGTTCTCCAGCGAAGCAGAACCAACAGTGTGTGTGTGCGCGCATGCGCGCATATTTACCATGAAGAATTGACTCACAGGATTATTGAGGCTAAGAAGTCTCATGATCTGTTATCTGCAATCAATAGACTCAGGAAAACTGGTAATTCACTATGAATCCAAAGGCTAAGACCCAAGAATCAGGGGAGCTGATGGTACAACTTCCAGTCCAAAAACAACAGTAAAACATGAGATGAGATATTGTTTCAAGTACTAAGGTAGCAAAAAGGGAAATTCATCCTTTGCCTGCCTTTTATTCCATTCAGGACTTTGGTGGGTTGATGTCTGATCACATGAGGGAAAACAAACCCCTGAGTTCCAGACACAAATGCTCTTCTCATTCCCAAACACTTCTAAGGACACCCAGAAACCACCTGGCGTTTTATCAGCAAAATAGCTCGTTTCAACTCAAGGAACGTCAATGTTCGGGAGAAATGCCTATGAGTGAAAATTCTGGTTTCTAAGAGAATTAATTGTCTTTTTTACTGTCATTCAAGTAATCAGTAACATACTGAGTTCCACAAATTTCCTGTGAAACCATGAAGCCTCTTTCAATTCAGTTAGCATGAAAATCTCAAAGACTGATTAGTAACCTGGGAGGTATAAAGTAAAAGTGGTTGCAATTCAAACAATTCTAGAATGGCAGAGCCATCTGATGCTCCCTTATCCACAGCATCACATGAGACTCATCCCAATTCAGAATTGCCCAGATGTCTCATAGGTGATCCTGTCATTTTAGAATGAACTGCTATGTGTCACTGGATGCACAGTGATTCTGTTTTATTTGTGTCTCTCTATGCTGAGCCCACATTATTGAGACATGAGGCAGTTACAAGATGAAGAATTTGTCATGTGCAATTTGACTTATTCATATGCTATTTGTAACCACAATTTCCTATTCTCATCCCTTACTTAGAATAACTAATTTGCTCAATTGCGGACTAATCAATCTATTTTATCTTAATTTATTTATGAAACAAGAAATGGTCTGTCCCGCATGTGTCTCCTGCTAGTAACAATCAAATTTCTTTGCTTACCTGAAGCTAGGAATATTGGATCTATTCCATGCTTTCAGTGTCCAATGGTTATCTAGTAATTTCTTTTAAAAATGGCTTTTCAGTTACAAGTATTCCAGAGCCTTCTTGCTTCCATCAGAGAAATGGACAAGGCAAGTAAAAAAAAAAAATGGTGCCAAAAGTTTATTGAAAAATGAGGAGCAAAGGAATCAAAGAATTATCTAGTTCTACCTATCAAGTAGAGTGAACTGGGGAAAAACAAAAGAAAGGATAAAAGCAAAAATAAAAGTGCACTCTGTCTAGAAGATGCAGAGAGAGCTGTCATGAGGAGTCACAAGAGTGGGTTCCTGTTGGAGCCTGGTCTCCTTTCTGCCAACCATGTTTCATGGGAGTCCCCAAGAAGTTCCACATATGGGGTCCTGAGGACCATCAGAGACCATCCTGGAGTCTTAAAATTGACAGATCCCACCCACTTTTCCAGCCAGATATGTCACGCTTTACCTCCTGTATCATAATGATTCAAACTAATCACAGTAATTTCACTTGTGACTTCTACCTAGATACAAAGTAATTTAAAACTTTTAAAGGAGGAGGCTATCTAATACAGTTTCAAACACTTTTAGAGCTCCCCACATGTATTTTCATATATTTATTTCAATTGGTTGAGAAAATGCTTATGAGTTATTTAATGCTAATCAAAGCACATATATACAGAAGTACCTGGGTTCACGAACTTAATTTGTTGAATGATTCTGGGAAGATGGCTGTGGTCTTGGTCATTACTCAATGTGTAGTTCACAAAAGGAAGCAAAATTTTGACAGATGCTTCTGTTTGCAAACTGAATTGTTTGTGAGCAGGAAAGCATTTTTGAATGTAGGAATTATTGTATTCTTAAATGAATGTTTCCTAAGTCAGTAAAGTAAGTTCTGTCTACAAACAATATATTTTCATTGAAACACTTTAATAATTCCTTCTTACCTTTTCCTAGAGCTCCAAAGATGCAGTTTTCTTAAATTTATTACAAACATTAAAATACACAAAGATTTTTTAATGCTAATCTATGCCTTTCAATTCGTAGATAAGAAAACTGTAAAACTGAGACCAGTAACAAAGTTTGAATCTGGAGGTTGCACTGAAATCAGTCAAACATTTGGAACCAAAATGGTGAAGTAAGTCAGTATCGGTCACTTCATAGGCTGTTATGGCTCAGGCCATTCTTGACAGCTCTTCTCCAAGAGCAAGAGGAAGGCCAGAAGTTCGTCCCTTTTCCTCCTTCTACATAAACTGGTGATAGAGACCGGACGTATGAAGTGCTCACGTGAGAACATTCCCTGCCTGGGACCTAGGAAGGGGAGGAAACTGAGAACACATATAAGTTCTAACTTCAGAGCAATAATCACAGTTGTATTCTTTATCCACGGATTTACAGACTGAAGAAACCAGAGGGATATTGAGACGCCCCGTGACAATGGCTGTAGAGAGAATGACGCAGACAGCATCATTTGGAGTTAATTGTGCTAAGCTGGGTACAAAAAGAGTAGCTAGGCGCCCACAAGACTAGAGAAAAGATTTTCGTTTTGGTTAGTAACATTAATATTTCCTCAAGGTATGCGGCTTTCAAAGGCGGAGTTCTCTCACTTTTTCTGTCTTTTATATACCTAGAGAGTACAGAAACTTGTAAGTATATGTCAAGTCAACATTGTCATTTCTTCCTAGAGAATACCACCTCTTGCTGCACTGCTCTTCTTAGAAAAGTTTTTGTTCTATCATAAATGAGTTTCTGTAATTCCCAGCATGCTTTTCTGAATCTAGTATCCTTTTTGCTAACCTATATATTATTATCATATTTGTTCTTTATAAAGCATGTTGTTTGCCTTGCCTTCCCTACTCAAAAACATTGAAGATCCTCCTTGGTTTCTTATTGGCTTCAAAGTCCTCTCTTTCAAGTCCCTTCATAACCTGACTCTCATCTACCCCATCTTCATTTTCTTATACTATATCTGAAACCTGCCCCAGACAGGAGAAGTTCAACTTTCAAACTTTTGGCTTTCATAGTGTGATTGGAAAATAGAGACTGTTTTAATTTATAAAAAGAAGTATTACAGTAAAAGGCACATTGCTATGGATTCCCCCTTGCATGTGTCACACTCCTTCTGAAGCAGTTCTGGAAGTCCTGTTTCATGAGTGTCCTGTCTCTGTGCCATGAATCAGCCCCAAACACTGTCTTTTGAGAATCACATTGGTTTTGGGTAAGAGCCAGAAGTCCCAAGGTGCCAGGCCCAGTAAATAAAAAGAACAAGGTCATACTGTGACCTTTTCACAGGTCTTCCTTCCATTGATGCTTTTAGAAGCATCATTCACCATATTTTTTTGCACACCTCATTAAAATACTTCCAATAGAGGATTTCCAGAATTGATTCAGAAAGTATCAATAAGTATTCCTTCCATTGATGCTTCCTTCCATTGATGCTTTTAGAAGCATCATTCACCATATTTTTTTGCACACCTCATTAAAATACTTCCAATAGAGGATTTCCAGAATTGATTCAGAAAGTATCAATAAGTATGGGATAAATGAGGAGTATTTGAGGGGGAGGGGAAACAATGTGTCTTTTACAGCTGCGACTTGTTAAAAATTTAAACATTTATTGTATATTTTAATCACTCCCTGTATATGAACACTACTGTCTCTAATGTCTAAAAATCATTTTTATATAACCTTACCAGTAAGGATAGTTTTAGAAACTTCTTTCAGAGCTAAGGAAAGTTTGCAAAGGACAAGTAATATTAGCTTTTATTTTTAATTAATATATATTAAATAAAGGTGGGACTGATGCAAGAATAAACACACAATCACTGGGTAACAGTAGAAATTTTTAAACATAAGCATCCTTATATATGGCATTGGTAGTTTATATAAGACATAGACATCACATGGAAAAAGATTAACATTTAGTAAATTGACTATGTATTCTTAATTCTTCCCTCAACAACAAAACTAATTAGGAAGGTATTAAAGAGTAATATGAACATAGAAACAGCAGAGATAAAATTTATGTAGTATTTAATTTGGAGGGTTCAGGATTTTATCCTTTTTTATCCTTTATGGATTTGTATATCCTAGGTTTATATAATAAATGTTTAAATCATTACAAGAATATTTAGTGTAAAAACTAAAATTACTTGTTACTAGGAAAAATATGAGAATATGTAAATAACTACAAAACAAGAGTATCTTTTTCAGCAAGAAAATGACAAAGTGGAAAAATGACATAGACAACATCAATAGATTTAACAAAAATGACAACCAAAAACTAGTAATAAAAAATTTTGGCTATTTTAAAAGTTGAAACATAGAGACTCTTGCAAGGCAAAAGTCGAACAGTCCCCCACGGAAAAGGCCAGATAAATATTAAATAATTCTATATAAAAATATAAATATGTCCCATGATGTTAGCAGTGAAAGAAATACAAACTAAAACTGTAAAAACATACCATTTTTTGCTATCCTGTAATGAAAAGTACTTGAAGTACTGAAATCCAGTAATGCTAGTTTCAATATAATGAAATGACCGAGCTTGTGTGCCGGTGACCTATGGAAACAGGAACAAGCACTCATGAGGAAAGTTAGTTACATTCCTAGGAAATTACCCTAAGAAAACTAAGAGTTCCCACAATGACGTATCACAAAGCTTCTCTGCACATTATGATTGTAATGTTGTGAAGAAAATAAATTTATAAACTTAATTAAAGCACCACATACCAAAATGACAAAATAGTATGCAGCAATTTAAAAACACATGGCCCAAGTATATTAGATAGTGGAAGAACAGCCCTGGCATGACATTAAAGTGCATGACGTTAGTGTGTCCATGCATGTATATGAGTAAGTAAATACACCAGTGGTGCTGATATGATACAGTCTTGGAGATTGTATTCCTGATAATCTTTCTACTTTAGAGTTTTCAGCCTTTTCGTGTATTTCATATGCTCATAAGAGTCCTTAGAAAGATGTAGGCAATGGCAGAGCTGCACAAGAACACTGGGAGCTTGAAGATGGATGGCAAGCATCCTGTGGAAATGAGAGAGCAGACACAGATGGCCAGGAAAGACTCCTGCATTCTCTGATACGGAGTAAACGAAGGAAGATTTCAGGACATGGTGTGATGACTGGATTTTAGTAAATCTACTTCTTTAGTTTTCTGTCTTAGTGATCCCCAAGCCTTCATTTATGCAAGCACTCAGTAAAGTCCTTTCTGTTTCATGGAACAGATATGCTGGGTCATTTTCTAAACTGACACCCCTGTAACTTCTCCCTGCTTCCCTGTGGTGTTTTTCTACAGGGATGCAGGCTTTTCCCTGTCCCTGGTCTCTTTGCTCCAGCTCTTTCCACCTGAAGGATGGGGCTGCCCGTGTCTCTCATCACTGTGACCA